>ML330336.1:0-97121 GCA_005239505.1 Nicotiana paniculata | reverse complement strand
TTTTAACCGGTCTGGGCCGGGCCGGTTACGGGTCAACCCGGCCCGTTAGACACCCTTAGGTAAGACTCCACCTCATTCGGAGTGCAGCCGAGTCTAAGTCATCGTGTCTGAGTTTTGCTATAGACTTATGAGTAGGACGGTACCCTGTCCCATTTGATGTCAAATAATCTTAGAGGCTTTGTAGATAGTGATTCATTTTTTACAGTATGTTAGAGGCCTTGACGACCCAAATGTATTCATGTTTTATGAAAAATGGTTCAGTGATACATCGTTTTTCCACTTACAGTTGTACATTATGATTTGTGGCCATGTGGGCCCATGATAGTTATAAAAGGAATGAGTCTAGCTAAGTCGAACTATGTATGTTCTAGTTTTGGTCGAGCGATCATGATTTAGAGAGTGGTTTTCTCGGGCCAGCACGGCACCGGGTGCCAGCCACGCCTCCCTAGGTTTGGGGCGTGAAAAAGTGGTATAAGAGTGGGTCTTGTCCTAGGGAGTCTACAGAGTCGTGCCTAGTAGAGTCTCGTTTATGGGTGTGTTGTGCACCACATTTATAACTGAGAGTCTATAAGGCATTTAGGAAATGTTACCCTTATTTTGTTTCCAAATCGTACTATAGAGCTGAGTCGTAAGAAGTCAGTATGATGTTTTTGCTAGATTTTGTATGCACCATAGGTACAGGTATCCCAGTAGATCTTTAAGGCGTAATGTGGAAGAGAGTTTACGAAAGAAACATAATATACGATGCGACATTGAAAGGTAAGTTAGGTAAAGGTGAAGAAGATACGAGATACATAAGCACGAAAAGCTGTGAATAGTCGAGGCTTCAGATATAGTTTGAGTTTTAGTTTAATTTACAGAGGATACCTAAGTGAAAATTTTGTAAATCTCTAAGAGTTAACATTAGAGGACAAATGTTCTAAATGGGTGAATGAAGTTACATCCCGTACTTTAATATTAGGATGAGTCGTAGTAATCCATATGAGCTTGAAGGAAGACAATTCATGAGGTTAGAGAGGATTTGTGACTATGTTATTGTAAGACTCTGTAAGTTTAACAACATTGATATTGTTAGATACATTTTGATATGGTATTTATTTTGAGAGGTATTTATTTTGAGTGGAATATTGTAGAAAAAAGTTTGCAAAATATGATTTTATATAGTTATTAATATTACTACTTCCAAATATGCTTTAAATTATACACATAATATAAGAAATTTTATGAGATTTTCTTTATTGTAAAGATATAAATTATTTTCTCACAAGAAAAGACGATTATCTTTTTACCATTTTAAGAATTAAGCATAGAAAATTTGTACTCTTTATATGAGATTAGGAAAATTAGAAGTTGAGAAAATATATGCATTTTTTTACATGGATGTTTGAATGAAATAATAGTGTATATATTAATTTTATATGGTACCATATGACCATGATAGTAGGGTGCATAAAGTGTGTTAAAAATAAGTAGTATTTTTAAGTAATTTGAGATAAATCTTAATTATGTGAATAATTGATTAATGATGGGAATAATTATGATATTAAATAGGATTAAGTGAATAAAGATTTTATTATGAGATGCGAGATGGCATTAAAGCTAGGCCAAGGTGGCACCAATTTGCATGATGAGTCATAACTCATAAGGTGCCTTGTTTACACGTTAAGTCTTTGGGATAATTACCTTTGTTTTGATATTTCTATACGTGTTCTTTTTGGTGCTTACGGCAAGACCTTTAAACTCAAAGAATTTAAGGAAATGAATATTGAAATTGCCATACTTGGTTAGACACTTTTATAAGTAGGTCCATGAAGCAAAATCCAAAAGGCAAGAAATATGAAACTTCCTTGAAAAAAAAAACGCAATTACACTAACAGTTAAGAGGAATTCTTGAAAAGTATTAACAATTCCTCCGCTACTATGGATTACACTGCAAACAAAGTTCTCAGTCAATATTAGAAAAATGAAACAAAAGGGTAGTTATCAAATTATACATGGATAGGAATGATCACAGATCTCGGACCAAGGCTTTCAAGGTTTATGTTTCTCAACCAGATTTTGTTTAGAAAAATATGTGCAGCAACGTTTTCTGGAAGATAAATTACATTTCTTCTCAACACTAAGATACTAAGTCCTACGACTACGGTGAATGCGAAGAAACATAACAATTATACTTACGTCGATTCCTTTAGCGGATACGAGTTGAGCTCTTGAGCAACTGGGATAAGACCAGGTATGGTAAGCTTATCCCTTTTTTATTTTTGGCATGATCTATACGACACGAACGAAATGAGCAAATGCACAATTTCTATAAATGACTCTATTCATAGAAGTATTAGAGATGCCTATGTTATTGAATTCTCATATGTGTTATTGTTCTATCGTTTGTTCATGGGTCTCAGAAAATATGTAAGTTGATAAAGTTTATACTAATCAGAGGTATAATGGTCTTATGACGTTGCGAGAGATTTTATTGATGTACTTATAATGTATTGCATTCAATTATACATGTTCGTTGACCCATGACTAGATGGCGTTATATACACGTATTTCTATTTATATATATGTATACAGGATATGGGAAAAGGTTACGGCATTATATACTCACCACCACCTAATCAGCTGGTATACGTTGATTTGCGCACCATGACCGAGATGATATGATGAGATGCCCTAAGAGGCTTGATGATGTTATGAACACGTGTACCCTATGCATAACATGACATTCATACACATATGCATGACACTATAAATATTTCATGATTTACAGAGTTATCCTGACTTACAGGTTGAGTCATTTACTCCATGTTTCTTCCATGTCTTTTATATACTTATTTATGTGCCTCATATACTCGGTACATTATTTGTACTGACGTCCTTTTGTTGGGGACACTGCATTCATGCATGCAGGTATAGATAATCAATTTGACAAACCCTCACAGTGGACGAGGTTAGCATTCAGCGAAGGATCGGTAAGATTCCACCTCATTCGGAGTACAGCCGGGTCTATAAGTCACCATGTCTGAGTTTTGATATAGACTTATGGGTAGGGCGGTACCCTATCCCATTTGATGTCAAATAATCTTAGAGGCATTGTAGACAGAGATTCATTTTGTACAGTATGTTAGAGGCCTTTACGGCCCATATCTATTCATGTTTTAAGAAAAATGGTTCAGTTATACAGCGTTTTCCCACTTATAGTTGTACATTATGAGTTGTGGCCATGTCGGCCCATAATAGTTATAAAAGGAATGAGTCCAGCTAAGTCGACCTATAAATGTTCTAGTTTTGGTCGAACGATCATGAGTTACAGAGTGGTTCGCTCGGGCCAGCACGGCACCGGGTGCCAGCCACGCCTCCCTAGGTTTGGGGCGTGACAAAGTGGTATCGGAGCGGGTCTTGTCCTAGTCGTGCCTAGTAGAGTCCACTTATGGGTGTGTTGCGCGCCACATTTATAACTGAGAGGCTATAGGGATTTAGGAAATGTTACCCTTCTTTTGTTTCCAAATCGTGCCATAGAGCTGAGTCGTAAGAAGTCAGTATGAAGCTTTTGCTAGATTTTGTATGCACCAGAGGTGCAGGTATCCCAGTAGAGATTTAAGGCATAATGTGAAAGGGAATTTACGAAAGAAACGGAAGATACGATGCGAGATTGAAAGGTAAGTTAGGTAAAGGTGAGGAAGATATGACATATTCAAGTACGAAAAGATGCGAATAGTCGAGGTTTTAGATATAGTTTGGGTTTTAGTTTAATTTACAGAAGACCCTAGTGAAAATTTTATAAATATCTAACAATTAACATTCGAGGACGAATGTTCTAAAGGGAGGAAGGATGTTACATCCCATACTTTAATATTAGGATGAGTCGTAGTAATCCATATGAGCGTGAAGGACTAAGACAATTCATGAGGTTATATAGGATTTAGTTTACGACTATGTTATTATAAGACTCCATAAGTTTAACAACATTGATACTATTAGATACATTTTGATATGGTATTTATTTTGAGTGGAACATTTATTGTAGAAAAAAAGTTTGAAAATTATGATTTTATAGTTATTAATATTACTACTTCCGAACACATAGTATAAGAAATTTTATGAGATATTTTTTATTATAAAAATAGAAATTATTTTCTCACAAGAAAAGACGATTATCATTTTACCATTTTAAGAATTAAGGGTACGAAATTTTCTACTCTTTATATGAGATTAGGAAAATTAGAAGTTGAGAAAATATGTGCATTTTTTACATGGATGTTTTAATGAAATAATAGTGTATTTATTGATTTTATATGGTACAACATGACCATGATACTAGGGTACATAAAGTGTGTTAAAAGTGAGTAGTGTTTTTAAGTAATTTGAGATAATTCTTAATTATGTCGATAATTGATTGATGGTAGGGATAATTGTATATTAAATAGGATTAAGTGGATCAAAATTTTGTTATGGGATGCCACATGACATTAAGCTAGGCCAAGGTGGAACAAATGTGTATGATGAGTCATAACTCATATGGTGCCTTGTTTACGCGTCAAGTCTTTGGGATAATTACCTTTGTTTTGATATTTCTATACGCATTTTTTTTGTGCTTACAGCAAGACCTTTAAAGTCAACGAATTTAAGGAAATGAAGATTGAAATTGTCATACTTGGTTAGACACTTCTCTAAGTAGGTCCATGAAGCAAAATCCAAAAGGCAAGAAATATGAAACTTCCTTGGGAAAAAAAATGCAATTACACTAAAAGTTAAAAGGAATTCTTGAGAAGTATTAACAACTCCTCCACTCTTTTCCTATGGATTACACTGCAAACAAAGTTCTCAATAAATATTAGGAAAATGAAACAAAAGGGTAGTTATCAAATTATATATGGATAGGAATGACCACAGATCTCAGACCAAGGCTTTCAAGATTTCTGTTTCTCAACCAGATTTTGTATGGGAAAATATGGGCAGCAACGTTTTCAAGAAGATAAATTGCATTTTCTCTCAAGATACTAAGTCCTACGACTAAGGCGAATGCGAAGAAACATAACAATTATACTTACATCGGTTTCTTTTAGCGGATACGAGTTGAGCTCTTGAGCAACTGGGATAAGACTGGGTATGTTAAGGTTATTTTTTTTTTTTTTTGGTATGATTTATACGACACAAACGAGACGAAAAAATGCACAACTTGCATAAATGACTCTATCTTATGTTCTTGAATTCCCATGTCTTATTGTTCTATTGTATGTTAATGGGTCTCAAAAAATACGTAAGTTGATAAAGTTTATACTAATCAGAGACATAATGGTCTTATGACGTTCCGAGAGATTTTATTGATGGACTTCTCATGCATTGCATTCAATTATACATGTTCATTGACCCATGATCAGATGGTATTATATACGCGTATTTATATGTGTATATATATATATATGTATATGGGATATGGGAAAAGGTTACGGCGTTATATACGCACCACCACCTGATCAACTGGTATACGTCGATAATTTTGCCCACCGTGGCCGAGATGATATGATGGGATGCCCTCAGAGGCTTGATGATGTTATGAAAACATGTACCCTATGAACAACATGAAATTCATATGCATATGCATGACACTATAAGTATTTCATGATTTACAGATTTATCGTGACTTACAGGTTGAGTCATTTACTCCATGTTTCTTCCGTGTCTTTTATATACTTATTTATGTGCCTTACATACTCGGTACATTATTCGTACTGACGTGCTTTTGTTGGGGACGCTGCATTCTTGCCTGCAGGTATAGATAATCAGTTTGACAAACCCTCACAGTGGACGAGTTTAGCATTCAGTGAAGTATCGGTAAGACTCCACCTCATTCGGAGTGCAGCCGAGTCTATAAGTCATCGTGTCTGAGTTTTGCTATAGACTTATTGGTAGGTCGGTACCCTGTCCCATTTGATGTCAAATAATCTTAGAGGCTTTATATACAGAGATTCATTTTGTACAGTATGTCAGAGTCCTTGACGGCCGATATGTATTCATGTTTTAAGAAAAATGGTTCAGTGATACAGCATTTTCCCTCTTACAGTTTTACATTATGAGTTGTGGCCATGTGGACCCATGATAGTTATAAAAGGAATGGGTCCAGCTAAGTCGACATATATATGTTCTAGTTTTGATGGAACGATCATGAGTTATAGAGTGGTTCGCTCGGGCCAGCACGACACCGGGTGCCAGCCACGCTTCCCCAGGTTTTGGGCGTGATAGTTTTATAAGCCGAAAAATTGACAATACCCTTTTTCTAAAGAAACGACGGAGGAACCTTCTCATTGTGCATGTTTATGTTGATGACATCATTTTTGGAGAAACAGTCGACTCTCTGTGTGAGGAATTTACAAAACTCATGGGAAGTGAGTTTGAAAAGAGCATGATGGGAGCATTGAATTTCTTCTTGGGTTTACAAGTGAAGCAATCTCAAAAGGGGAGATTGATAAGTCAGCAGAAGTACATCAAGGAGTTGCTGAAGATATTTGACATGGAAGCATCAAAAATCATTGACACTCCCATTGTCACAGACACTCGTCTAAGCATGGATGAACTTGGTTCCCTTGTTAATCAAACCATGTATAGAGGTATCATAGGGTCACTCTTTTATCTCACAGCAAGCATACCAGATATTGTCTTCGGTGTGGGTATTTGTGCCAGGTTTCAATCTAATCCAAAGGAATCTCATCTGAAGGCTGCCAAGAGGATCCTGAGATATCTCAAAGGAACACAGGACCTGGTCCTCTACTATTCCTCTAGAGACAACTTTGACTTAGTTAGGTATGTTGATTATGCAGGTATCTGGTGGACAGGAAAGCACTTCTGGAATGGCACATTTTCTGGGTTCATGTCTAATTTCATGGGGTACAAGAAAACATACTCAGTGGCCCTCTCCACTGCAGAAGCAGAATATGTGGCAGCTGCCTCTTTCTGTGCTCAACTACTATGGATTAAGCAGCAGCTGGAAGACTTTGGAGTGTTCTCTGATTGTGTGCCCCTACTGTGTGACAACACCAGTGCACTCAACATGGCCAAGAATCCAGTCCAACATAAGATAACAAAGCACATTGATGTATGTCACCACTTTCTCAGAGACAATGTTAATAAAGGGATCATCTGTATGAAATTTTGCAGCACAGAAGATCAAATTGCAAACATATTCACCAAAGCACTAAGCAGAGAGAACTTTGAAAGAAATCGCTTGGCACTAGGGCTGATAAAACCAAGCTGAGAACCTGGTCCCTCGATGATTCGCTATGAAAGAAATGTACAGGTAAATTAGCTATAAAGTATTTTCTGGCGAAGTCTTACTCACCTCTATAACGTTATAAGAAGATATGCATGATGATTACAAAGCAAACAAGTAGTTAATGCATAGCACGTTGGTCAAAGAATGAATCTTACATTTGCAAAATCCGTCAGGGAACCTGGTTCCCTCGACACAGGTTATTAGTTTCTCTGTATTCTCATGCATAATTTTTAAACGGTTCAAACGGTGCCATGTCATCACATTATCAGTTTCTTTTTTTCCAGATTTTTGAACCCAAGCGTCTCACCCGTTAGGAAGCGACCCGACTATCCAAATTTCCTCCTTTTCTTAACCGGTCCCTCATCCCTCTTAAATACATCATTTCACCATCACTTCCACCACTATTCACATCAAAAATCCAAAATTTCCCTTTTTCTCTCTTTAAACCAAAACTCTCTCTAGAAATGTCGATCAGAGAACCCACACTCTCCACTCCAACCAGTCCAAGCCCTAAGGAAGAATCCCAACCACCCTCTGCTTTCTCTCCTACCCAATCGAGTACTGGTTCTCATAGGAGTCGCAAAACTTCGACTCCTAAGAAGTTTATGGCTACGACTTCTCTTTCTGCCTCGCCGTAAAAAATGGTTGAAATAGATACAATCCAAGAAGAAGAAAAATCAAGAAATTTCTAGTCTACCAATGGAAGAAGGCACTGATAAAGACCAAGTTATTGGTCCTGTCCATGCTGAATCAACAATGTTATCCCCTAGTCTTGAGTCTACAGGTAATACTTCTTCTTCTATTGGGTTTTCCATGGGGTTACAAGGAAAAGAATCCATAGAAAATATGTTATCGATAGCTGCTGAAGGTGTTGTTATTGAGGATGGTGAGGGTGTTTCTGAGTCTCAGGGGGGAAGAAAATAGGACTTTGGTGGAGAATAGGGAACTTGTACATGTTTAACCATCGGCACCAGGCAGTACTACTGGGGCACCTACTGAGGGACCTGTTCCCTCCACAGAGGAGACAACCCTTGGGTCCTCTCTAGAACCCCATGTCAATACTAATCTTGCTCCCTCTCCTCACTTCTATGTTGAGCCTTTATCTATGGTTGTACCTGAGATGAGATCTTTATCTGAGGAAGAAAATGGGGATAGTGAAGAGGATTATGATGATGTGGCGATTGCTAGCTTTATCAGGTCTAGGAGTAGACAAGTGGCTACTCAAGAGCCAACTCCTAAGAGACCTACTACTAGGTTGCAAAAGAAGGAGGCTCTTGAGTCTGCTATTAAGAAATGCTAAGAACAACAAAAGGGGAGAAAGTTGGTGAAAGATGGGAAGGTTGTGAATGAAAAAGTAGTGCATGTTGTTACTGTGGATGATGAAATGGCCGAGGAACCTAGTTCCCTAACTCGCAAGTTCTCACAGAAGCATACTATATCCAAGTCAAAAAGGGGATCCTCTGTGAGTGCTGAGAATCTGAACCAAGTTGAAGGTGATAACTCTGGTGAAAAAGTAGTGGAAGAATCTCGAGAAAAAGTGACGAAAGAATCAGTTGAAAAAAAGTGTATGAGAAGACAGTGTCTGAGAAATCTGTTGAGAAAGGAAAGAGTGCTCGCAAATCAGTGAAAAGAAAGGGTGATGCCGATAGGGAACCTGGTTCTTCTAATAAGGCCAAGGTTGATGATGCCTAGGATGCTGTGAAGGAAAAGTTGAAAAATCAAAAGGTGTTGTGGGGCCGTACATTTGCTCCTGATATTCTGGATATGGCTGGCATGCGATAATTGGTAGATATATGTGAATTTCAACAGTGGACGCACTTGTTCATAGGTGACAGTCCCAAAGTGTATGAGGAAGAAGTGCGTAGTTTCTATGCTGACTTCTTCACAGTTGAGGATGATCATATTTGTATGATGGTGAATGGGGTCGACTTTGTGATAGACTCTGCTGTGCTGGGATCAATTCTGGGTGTGCCTGCTGAGGATTGTCTTTTATTCAAGGATCCTTCTCTTCAAACTTTAGAAATGCTATCATGAAGGATAAGGCAGTTCAGCAGGGGGAACGGGTACACAAGAAGGCCCTCCTTCCAGAGTAACAATTGTTATTTGAGTTGGTGAACAAGGTTTTTCTCCCTCGTGGTGAGAGAAGGTCAATTACATCTCAGCAGACCTGCTTCTCATGGAAGCACTTGACAGCTATACAACCATCAAACTGCCTGGCATTATGATAAAACACAGGCAGAAGGTGGCAGAGTTTAAGGATGGCAATCATGGGCTGCCTTATGGGTTCCTTCTCACCAAGGTGTTTGAGTTCTTCAGAGTCCCTTTGATAAAATATAAGGTGGGTACTCGTAAGAAAACCTTATCCAAGACCACCCTAGAGTAATGTGAGTGCATTGATAAAGTTGGAGGGGTTGGCAGCATTTCCACAATCTCCTAGGTGATCAACGCCCAAAGCAGTGCCACTGATGAGATTAGGAAGCTGAAGTCAAGGAATGTGTCACGACCCCAAATCCACTAGCCGTGATGGGACCTAACCCAACCCGCTAGGTAAGCCAACTAATAATTATCCAATTTAAATAATATTAACAAGACCACTACACGAAAGTAATTTACTGAATTCTATACATTTTCAAAGGACTGGTAGTACAAATCATGAGCTTTTAAGAATAGAGTTTACAAAATGGAAACGAAATAAATACATAGTCAATTTGAAAAGTACATAAACGGAGCTTTATAGACCTAAAGCTACCACGAACAAATGGCAGCCACAAGTGGGACACAGGTACATCTTTAATCCAGCTCCATCGAACACAGCAACATCAGAAGTCAAAATCTTCAGGCAAGGTGCAGAAGTGTAGTATGAGTACAACCGACCCCATGTACTCAGTAAATAACAAACCTAACCCTAGGTTGAAAGCAGTGACGAGCTAATACAAGGTCAGGTTTAATGCCAAGATCTCACAACAATTAATAACAACATAAATACAAGAATAACAGAGGTATTTCAGAAGTAAAAATGCTCACCTCGTTCACGTTTCCAAAAATGGTCAAGCTTTTCAAATATCTTAGAGAAAATCCAAATCTCTCACCAAAAATGCCAAAAGTACGAGTAAGTTTGAAAACTACAATTTCCCAAATATCCTTTCCACAATAAATAAAAATGTTTCATTTTCTTTCCAAATAACAAGTATAAAATATCTCTCTATGCCACAAATCAATGTGTATAATAAGTCACGAATGACGTGGTACCATATAACATGAGGAAAATGCTTCTCTATGCCTGTATGTCATGAGTGCATGCAAATGCCATGAATCTAGGAGATGAATGATGTACTCACACTCTCAAAGTACTCAATCTCACTGCTCAATAATCAGCACACTCAGACACTCAGCATTGTACAATAACTATTGCGGCGTGCATCCCGATCCACACATATATATAGTCCACTGCGCTCAATGGGGGTATGTACAGACTCCGGAGGGGCTCCTACAGCCCAAGCGCTATAATCCGCACGGACAACTCACGTGCTATAATATCAATAACTGGATCCGCACGGACAACTCACATTCTATGATATCAATATCTGGATCCGCACAGACAACTAACATGTTGTACAGACAACTCACGTACTATGGTATCAATATCCTTACAGACAGGCCCTCGACCTCAATCAGTCATCAGTCTCTCCAGTGTCACTCATCCAGTCTCACTCACAGGCTCACAATGTCATGAAACTAGCCCGACAACAATGATATGACGTATCAATAAATAACAACTGAGACTGAGATATAGTATGAATGCATGAATATGACTGAGTACAAAATATCAATGAAATCAGTGAAATGACAGCAAGAAACGACCACTATGGGTCCCAACAGTATCGGCATAAGGTCTAAACATGATATCTAGCATGATTGATAGCTCATTTATTTTATCACATGGTGAAAACACAAATATCAACAAACTAGGTCCACTATACAGTGCCCTGGAACAACAGAGTCCTAATTCACGTGGTGCACGCCCACACCCCCGCCACCTAGAATGTGCGTCACCTCATCATCAATCACATAACACGTAATACGGGGTTTCATACCCTTAGCACTATGTTTAGAAGAGTAACTTACCTCGAAAGAGCCAATACCAATGCCGAGCAAGCCTCCAAAAATGGCATCACGCGCGTTTTGACCTCCGAACGGCTCGAAACTAACCAAAAACAACTCAAATACATCAAACAAGGCTAAGGGAACCAATCTCAATAAAAAAAAATCAATCTTGAATCAGAAACCTGAAATTGGCCAAAAAGCCCAACCTAGGCCCGCACCTCGAAACCCGACAAAAATCACATAATTCGACAAGCCATTCAATTTCAAGTCCAACCATACTAATTTCACTCAATTCCAACTCCAAATCTATGTTCAAAACTCAAAAATTCATATTATTAAACTTTAGGCCAAAACCCCCAATTTTCCTCTTTAAATCCACAATCCAATTGCCAAAATAAAGATAGATTCATGGAATAAGATCAAAACCAAGTGTAGAAAACTTACCCCAATCCTTGGGATGAAAATTTCTCCAAAATCGCCTCAATCTGCTCTGCCTAGCAGTTCCGCACCTGCGACACATTAGCCGCTTCTGCGGCATCACTTTTGCGACCAAGAACACACTTCTGTGGAGAAGCATTGGAGGTCTACCTTCGCACCTGCAGTATAATACCCGCATCTGCGCCTTCACAGATGCGAAGCAAATCTCCGGTTCTGTAGACCCCTGCTCCCAGCAATATTTTCACTACTGCGACCCCTTCGTCATTTCTGCAACCATCACACCTACGCAAACCAGCCGCAAGTGCAGTCACACCAGAACCAGCAACCACCAGCCTTAGCCAAAATTTCCAAAATGCTCCGAACCTCGCCCGAAACTCACCCGAGCCCTTCGGGACCCCGTCCGAACATGCCAAAAAGTCACATAAAATAACACGAACCTACTCGAGGCCTCAAAACACACATAAAACATCAAAACGACTAATCACACCTCAAATCGAAATCTATGAACTTTGAACTTCTAATTTCTAAAACTCGCGCCAAAACATACCAAATCATCCCGGAATGAACCCAAATTTTGTACACAAGTCCCAAATGACATGATGAAGCTATTCAAATTCCTAGAACCAAAATCCGAATCTGATATCCTCAATGTCAACTTCCGGTTAAACTTATGAACTTTCCAAACCTTCAAATTTCTAATTTTACGCCAACTTGTGCCGAAACCTTCTAGAAACATCCAAATGAAAATATGGGCATGCTCCCTAGTCCAAAATCACCATCCGGACCTAACGGAATCATTAAAACTCCATTTTGGAGTCAAATTCACAAAAAGTCAAACTAGACCAACTCTTTCAATTTAAAGTTTCAACAATGAAATTCATTCCTCAAAACCTATTCCGGATAACCTGAAAACCAAAATCGACGATTCACATAAGTCATAATACATCATACGGAGTTACTCATGCCCGTAAACTACCGAGCGAAGTGCAAATTCTCAAAATGACCGGTCGGGTCATTACACTCTCCCCCACTTAAACATACATTCGTCCTCGAACGTTCAAAGAGTTGTTCTCAAAACCATCAAACTGTCGTACAACCTTATCATGCATATACCCAAGGGTAATCCCACGTCACCCTATCCCATATAGGTCCAATAACTCGACATAACTGAAATTTCTCAATTCAACCTAGCTCATAAGCCTTAGAATCCAGTTTCTTTCCAGCAACCGGAATTCCTTATAAGATATGCATCTCGAAACCTACACAATGTATAAGTCTGAACAAGCGGAACCAAGCCGCAACCATATCCCAAGCTACAATCGCATGATATCTTGCATAACTCCAATACTCGTTGCAATGATTTCTAAACACACAGCTGCTCAAACAACCCAATGACGGTAGTAAACCTCATATCTAACAAAAATCCCACTCTAAAACCTTTGTACACTACCTATAATGAAGGAACACGTGGAAACTCATAACCATTCATCAAATCAACAAGTTGTGGAGCTCCCTCTCCTTCATTAAGAACTATAGCAAACTCCTAAGCCGACTTTCGATATTATCCTTTCAAATATACGCCATCAAATCCGATAGAACCCATCCTACATCCGACGACTTCATCATATCGAATACCAACTACCCTATTGACACGCAACATCAATACTACTCAGAGCCACAAACTGTGCAATCCATGCACCCATAACCAACAATCCAAATGTATTCAATCACGAAAATGACTAAATCAAGAGAACCGTCCCGCAAACTCAACGGGTACCACTACCACAAAAAGCTAAGAACCTATCACACATCGTAGAACCATTATCCTACTCTAACATAAAGGTTCATACCTCAACATAACTTCGCTAAAATGTGTGACTCCATCCAGACGCTAGTCCATATTATATACCTCGAGCCACCCTGTTTAAAATCAATAACCATGTGAAATTACACATCCATTACCCAAAGTGCATTACCATAACCACGGAGAATCAGACGATACAATACCACATAAAACCCGAAAGAACATAACCAACACGCCCTCAATCATGCAATACCTAATTAATCATCTCACTCAAATTCAGCTATAAGACCACAATAGAACAGCATCATGAGTGCCTAAAACCAACGAATCACAAATCCTTGTAGAATAAAAGAGTAACTCACGGAAAATTTCAAAACAAAAATGAGCTCAGCAGCAACCGAATAGCACATCCCTCAACAATAGCATTATGGAGCCAACCAATCCGACTCGATATAGAATACACATCCTAATTGGTCCTACCAATGGACCCCTAAATCAACTCCGGGCATCGACAAATAGATAAATAAACCTATGAAAGCGCACAATGATTGAATTATAACACATACTCTCATCTGGCTAGCTTCGGTCGTGACTTCACAGTGCACAACCATGAAACAATTCGCTCCTGAGAACTCCAAGTCACCAAATCCATACAACACACAAATCATCATATCTGATTCCAACTCCACCGCCAGAATGTCTAACACATCTATCATATACGATCATCCCACAAAGAATGCTTCTAAAATTCTTCCGTGCCACATAGAAAAATTTCGATATCAATAGTCGATTCATCGGGAGAGTGTCGTAGTACAGGTGAAGTATCCATAAATCAAACACATTTCCCCCCTTTGAATATATACTCTCATCAAGCCATACCAAATAGTTATCATTTACCTAGTCATCTAAAATCGTCCATGTTGCCCACGAATTTCATGACCTTCCCTTCAAAACTAAAATGTGATCTCGCTCACGTAAATGTCAATCCCACACAACATACCACATATACCATGCCATCACATGAAAAATATGAGAAATTCATAGTCCACTCCGAGTCACAAGCAACTACATACTCAATTAGACAAGGACCTTCCATTTGATTTCATCTAGGAGAAATTCGCTATACGCCACATGCTCCTCACGTCAGTAGGAAATATACCCCTCGAACTGTGATGAAAACCATTAAGAACTCTTCGAAACCCATTTGTACATAACCAAGCTATCAGAACCAAATCTCTCTAACTCAACCCAGCCACGCAGGTCGCCAAAACCCAAGAGCATCGCAACGAAACACCTGTAGAGATTAGCCACATCATAAGTACCCAAAGAACCGATCATACCCATTACAGTTCTGATATAACCAACTACCAAGATGTCCTATTTCTCCAAGTCCTTTCCAAATTGCCTTCAAATTGATATTTCTCCTTGTTAGAACACCACGATCCATAACCAAAATTCACTACACAAAAGACCCTAGTATAAAACCACAATGCCCTAAGGCCCATAAGACGTTGACTTCCTTCTTAAGCACCCTGAAAAACCATAACCGATACACACACTCTAAAGAGACCTTAAGTGAACCTAAAACTGTTTTCTTCACCTTCTATCTACTAAAATGCATAATCCCCAATGATATAAAAATGCCACAAGTCTCGACACCTCCCGATGTAACTCTCAGTTTCTAGCCATATACCAATCTTGGAAGTTCCAAGTCGCTATATTTAAATCTTGAATCCCTTAGAACCATTCTCGAGAGTCATCCACTCTACTAAAATCTCAATTAAACTGACCCAATGGACCGAACGACATATGTCCCATTAGCACACCAATACCCAAGGGAGTAACCAACATTTCTAAGCAACCGAGAAAATTCCTACTCCAAGCACACTACATCATTTACGAATAACAACTCAATCACTCAATGAAACCCATATACCCATAGAGTATAACACAATTTGTATCCAAAAATTTCTATTACTGGAGTCATTCTCAAACTCCACCTCTCCAAGTCATAACTGATTTACTAGTATACATCAAACTGAAACCATTATAACACATAACCGTAAGATCTACTCGTCGATAGAAGACTCCCCCACTTGGCTCAAAGCCATATATCAAGACATATAATAGCTCACAATGCCCATACTCTATTGTTTCCACAACACCACAATGAGATTTAACTAAATCCTTCACAAGCTCATATAACACAAGCCATCTAATATCTCAAATCACATGTAAATATAGCATTCATCCTTGTAGCAGTCACGCCAATTCTCATAAGCGACCCGAACTCAAATTAAAACACATATAATTCACTGGTAAAGAGAACTCTCTACGAAATAACATAGGGATCACACAACCTCAGGACACCCTGTAGGAGATAACCGACCTGCTTAGCCTCAAACTGACATCTCTCTATACCCTTCCACAGTCATAGCTATTATGAAATAACTTAATCTTCCTGAGTCTGAACTCATAACACGACATGAAGATCTACTTCACTCTACAACTAAACAACATGAAAGGTCCTTCAACAGACCCATAACTCGAGGCCATACGCCAAATCAAGACAGAAATCAAACGCCCCATAGTCCTTTCTACATCCCAATTAAAATCTTCTCGTCACATTCGAACAATGTGAACACGTCTCGCAGTCACATCATACTTACTACATAGTCATCCAATAACAAATTTCACTAACAAGGACACCACCAGACATATAAGTCCCAAAATCACGTGCTCATACATCTGAAATCTCCGTGCTCCAGCTACCGTCAAAACCCGACCTCAAGTCCTCCAGACTGGCCCATCATCAGCACACCAAAATCACATCTTGTACCTCAACCATACAATCACAAGCTGTCATTTCACAGCTGCTATAGAGCGCTCACATGCGCATGTGAATGCGTGGGAGGAATTTAAAGGGTTACGCTTTAAGCTGAATCAATGTCACACAATAAGGAAAGAAAGATGGGAAGTATATCCTAAATGTTCTGTAGCCTATCAAAGATAGGTATGGACGTCATCATACCGATCCGCAAGACTCTACTAGACACTTTCTCATGACTTGTAGAACCTATGAACCTAGAGCTCTGATACCAACTTGTCACGACCCCAAATCGACTAGTCGTGATGGCATCTAACCCAACCCGTCAGGTAATCCAAATAATAATTATCCAATTTAAATAATATTAACAAGACAATTAAACCAAAGTAAATTATTGAATTTTATACATTTCCCAAGGACTGGTAGTACAAATCATAAGCTTCTAAGAATAGAGTTCACAAAACGGAAATGAAATAAATACATAGTCTGTTTCAAAAGTACATAAATGGAGCTTTATAGACCTAAAGCTATCACGAACAAGGGACAGCCACAACCGGGGCGCAGATACATCTTCAATCCAGCTCCCATCGAACATAACAACATCAGCAGCCAACATCTGCATGCAAGGTGCAGAAGTGTAGTATGAGTACAACCGACCCCATGTACTCAGTAAGTAACAAAATAACCTTAAGTTGAAAGCAGTGACAAGCTAATACAAGGTCGGGCTCAATACCAAGATCTCCCAACAGCATAAATACAAGAATAACAGAGGTATCTCAGAAGTAAAAATTCTCAGCTCGTTCACATTTCCAAAGAAATGGTCAAGCTTTTCATGTATCTCAATGAAAATCCAAATCTCTTACCAAAAATTCCAATAGTACGAGTAAGTTTGAAAACTGCAATTTCCCAAATATCCTTTCCACAATAAATAAAAATGTTTCGTTTTATTTCCAAAATAACAAGTATAAAATACCTCTTTATGCCCACATATCAATGTGTATAATAAATCATGAATGACGTGGTACCATATAACATGAGGATAAATGCATCTCTATGCATGTATGTCATGTGTGCATGCAAATGCCATGTATCTAGGAGATGTATCATGTACTCGCACTCTCAGAGTACTCAATCTCATTGTTCATTTCTCAGCACACTCAGACACTCAGCGCTGTACAATAATTATTGCGGCGTGCAGCCCGATCCATACACACACACACACACACATGCACACACACACACACACATATATATATATATAGTCAACTGCGCTCACTAGGGTGTGTACAGACTCCAGAGGGGCTCCTACAGCCCAAGCGCTATAATCTGCACGGACAACTCACATGCTATAATATCAATATCCGGATCCGCACGAAAAATTCACGTGTTGCACGGACAACTCACGTGCTATGGTGTTAATATCCTCACTAACAGGCCCCCGGCCTCACTCAGTCATCAATCTCTCCAGTCTCACTCACTGGCTCACAATGTCATAAAACTAGCCGGACAACAATGATATGATGTGTCAATAAATAACAACTGAGATTGAGATATGATATGAATGCATGAATGACTGAGTACGAAATATCAATGAGATCAGTGAAATGGCAGAAAGAAACGGCCACTATGGCTCCCAACAGTATCGACATAAGGTCTAAACATGATATCTAGCATGATTGATACCTTATTTACTTTATCACATGCTGAAAACACAAATATCAACAAACTAGGACTATTATACAGTCCCAATTCACGTGGTGCACGCCCACACGCCCCCCACCTAGCATGTGTGTCACCTCATCATCAATCACATAACACGTATTACGGAGTTTCATACCCTCAACACTAAGTTTAGAAGAGTTACTTACCTCGAAAAGCCAATACCAATGTCGAGCAAGCCAAGCGATGCTCCAAAGATGCCATCACGCACGTTCCGCTCTCCGAACGGATCAAAACTAACCAAAAACAACTCAAATACATCAAACAAGGCTAAAGGAACCAATCCCAATCAAAAAAGATTAATACTGAAGCAAAACCCAAAATTGGCCAAAAAGCCCAACCCGGGCTCGCATCTTAGAAACCGACAAAACTCACAAAATACGACAACCCATTCAATTATGAGTCAAACCATACTAATTTCCCTCAATTCCGACTTCAAATCGATGTTCAAAACTCAAAAATTCATTTTATGAAACTTTAGGCCAAAACCCCCAATTTTCCTCTTTAAATCCACAATCCAATTTCTAAAATGAAGATAGATTCATGGAATAAGATCAAAACCAAGTGTAGAACACTTACCCCAATCCGGGTGATTAAAATTTCTCCAAAATCGTCTCAATCCGCTCTCAGAAATGTAAAAATGAAGACAAAATCGCGAACCCTTGTAATTAACATTCTGCCTAGCACTTTCGCATCTGCGGCACATTAGCCGCTTCTGCGGCGTCGCTTTTATGACCAAGAACACGCTTCTGCAGAGAAGCAATGGAGGCCAGCATTTGCACCTGCGATAAAATACCCACATCTACGCACTCGCAGGTGCGCACCCAAATATACATTCTGCGGTGCCAACCACATTTGCGCTCAACCCACCGCATCCGCGCCTTCGCAGATGCGAAAAAATATTTGCTTCTGCGGACCCCTGCTCCCAGCAATATTTTCGCTCATGCGACCCCTTCGTTGCTTCTGCGACCATCGCACCTGCACAAACCAGTCGCAGGTGCGGTCACACCAGAACCAGCAACCACCAGCCATAGCCAAAATCTCCAAAATGCTCTGAACCTTGCCTGAAACTTACCCGATCCCTTCGGGACCCCGTCTGAACATGCCAACAAGTCACATAACATAGCACGAACATACTCGAGGCCTCAAAACACACATAAAAACATCAAAACGACGAATCACACCTCAAATCGAAATTTATGAACTTTGAACTTCCAATTTCCAAAACTCACGCCGAAACATATCAAATCATCCCGGAATGAACCCAAATTTTGCAAACAAGCCCCAAATGACATGACGAAGCTATTCAAATTCTCAGAACCACAATCCGGATCTGATATCCTCAAAGTCAACTTCCGGTCAAACTTTTGAACTTTCCAAACCTTCAAATTTCATATTTTTCGCCAACTTGTGCCAAAACCTTCTAAAGACATCCAAATGCAAATACGGCATACGCCCGAATCCAAAATCACCATCTGGACCTAATGGAACCATACGTTCCGGGGTCAAATTCACAAAAAATCAAACTAGGTCAACTCTTTCAACTTAAAAGTTTCAACAATGAAATTCATTCTTCCAAACCGATTTCGAATAACCTAAAAACCAAAATCGACGATTCACATAAGTCATAATACATCATATGGAGATACTCATTCTTGTAAACTACCGAGCGAAGTTCAAATGCTCAAAATGATAGGTCAGGGCGTTACAGAATGCCATTCTTGAGGGTCAGTTAAGTCATCTTCATGAGGCACCTAGTTCTAGTAGCTCTCAAAGAACAGAGGTTGCCCGTCTGACCAAGGAGAATGCCGATTTCAAGAAACAGGTTGAGGACCTGAAGGAGAAGCTGCTCAATGAGCAGATGTCAACAAACGCTCGAATGTAAATCGTCCTCAAAACCCTTGCCTCTTCCTCTAAGCCTTCCCTTTCCTATGCTCCCTAGAAAGTACCCATTCCAGTGTCAAGTCTTAGTGTCTATCCCTGGGTTTCACTTATGATTATGTTTATGACTGGTACTTCTGTTTTTTCTATTTTTATTTTGTGGATGTGTTGGCAACATTGAAACTGCTCCCTGCTTAATATCCAAATGTTAATGAAAGTTTTCTCCTTTTGATGTGTATGTCTTTCTCTTATGTTCTGTTTTTAATCATGTTTGTGTGCACACATGTGGCATGAGTTAACCAAGCTAGACTTATTTTTGCTTATTGTTGTTTTTTTATGATGCCAAAAGGGGGGAAAATAACTGAGGGGGAACAGATTCAGGGGGAATACAGGATATGTGTGTATGTCATTCTGGTTCTTTGGGGGAACTTCAATTATAAGTTTGTCATCATCAAAAAGGGAGAAATTTATAGGTTATATGTATCTTGTTATGTTTTGATGATCTAACAAACTTAATGACAAGAACCAGATAAGGAACCTGACACACATCCTCAAGTATGTGGAAATAACAAGACGTAAGCTGGAGTTGTGAATAAACTCTTCAGAAGTCAAGAATCAACAAGGGGAACAAATGGAGATCAGTTCCCCTAGTGATTGTACTAGTCAACTCTCCAAAAGTTGTAAAGTTTTTGCCTGCACACGCAACAATGTGAAACATTGCAGCAGTCAACTTCATTGGGGATGATCATGTACCATCCATGCTTGCATCATTTAAGTGATGTCACCAATATTATATTAAAATTAAACCAAAGACAAAACATCACTTGAATGTTGAAGAATTCATTCAAGCAGTCTCCATAATGATTAATCATCTGGCAAGCGATTCTCAAGAGCATCAAGAACAAAGAACAACATAGCAATGGACCAGTTCCCTGTATTGAGTTATTACATATCCTTAGTTGTGTTGTACCTTTGTTAAAGTTCTATACTTGTAATTCCTACTTAGCTTAGTTAGAAGAATTGTGTAGGAAACCTTTGTAAATCATAAACCCTTGTGTTTGTGTCTTGGCTAGAGTTATTCAAGTTGTAAAGTCTTTGTAATAGAGTTATTACAAAGTGGCTGGTATTAGAGATGTTACAAGTTAGTGAGGGATTAAGAGGTTAATTCCTAGGTTACAATAGGTCGTAATCTAAAGTTTGCTCAGTAGTGAAGCTGAAATCCTACAAGGGTAGGTCGTGATTTTTAATTCCGTAAGCTGGGAGTTTTCCACGTAAAACTTCTCTGTTTCATTTACTTAGTGTTGTGTTCTGTAGGAACTTATAGAGAGCATGTTTCTCTATATAGTTTTGTAGTCCCTTAAATTCTGTCAGTGAATAACTCTAACTAGAAATCAAACAACTCCTTAGTGCTGTTCAAGTTTTGCACACAATAAATGTGAATTTGAACCCCATAATCCTCCTTCCTTATATTCTATGATGAGTTGATGTATGATATTCCATCTTTGGCTAAATTCACGGGAAGACTGGCCGTTTATCCGCTAAGATTCAAAATATGTGATTCTTTATATATATTGAATACGGTTAAAACTGGGTCCACCCGATTTTACTGATTAACCGAGACCAGGGAGATATATCGAAGATCGGTCTCATAGTAGATCAGACTGAGGCATGAGAACAAGGTACCAAGTTCGAGACCCGAGGTACCTATCGAGATCGAGACCAATAAGAACCGAGACCAAACAAAGTAGACATCGAGCAAGACCGAATATAGCGTAATAACAGAAAGGCGAGATATCTGTGACTGGTCGAAGATCATGGTAGAAATCTCGGAATGATCAAATCAAGAACGATTATTTAGCTAATCATGAGATTTCCTTCTGTAATTAGAATTGTACCATAAGTAGAATTCCTCTACTATATAAAGGGGAGTTCTAATCATTTGTAACATCATCTTATTCACACATATCATAGAAATATAACACTCTTTATTTCTTATACTCTCTTGTTCATCATCTTGCATTATACTTTATTATTCTGGTACCAGTCAGTTTGAGGGCACTCTAGATCGAGGGCTGAATTATATTTCAACATTGGTTTTCTTTACTTTATTTTTAATTTCTATTATTAATCATCATACTTATTAATTAGTATTAGGTGAAATCGCGTGTCCTTAGAACCACTTATAAGTTTAATTGTCATTTGATTTTAAGGGTAAACAATTTGGCACCCACTATGGGGCTAAGGATAATAGTGATCTCTTAATACTGATTTCGATAGCACACACTGCTCTATGCTTTTTCTCGTAAGTGTTTTTGATTTCAGGATCAGCATGTCAAACTCACAAGCAGTACCCACACACGTTGACAACAACCTCGATTTCGATGGGGAAAATGACAATGTAGCCGCCCCAGAGCTCGAAGTACCTCAGGTCGGCGTCGAGGGAGTACCAGCTACAGACCTCGTCGATGTTAGCTCTCATGTCGCCCTAAATGCCAATTTGGGCATCGAACCCGAAAGAAGCATTCGCAGAGAAGCTCAACCAACCAATCAAGATGCACAGGGCGGCGAAGAAGGCGGAATTATTCTTTGATTGATATTTGAAATGCTGCAAGCTCAACAAGTTTCCATAGCGCAACTTCAATACCATAACCGAGCTTCAGGTAGAGCTTAACCCGAGCCCTCACTGGAAGTTGTTCATAGAGCTGAATCAGTACCGGAGAGATCGAAGTCCAATGAATCGGGGACTGACATAAAGCAAATTGAATCAGGAGAAAATAAAATCGAGGCTAATGAAAAAAAGGTAGGAATATACAATTCCCGAGTTGAACAAATATCGGGGGCACCACCGATACTGAAGTGTTTGGATTCGAAGAAGTTCGTGCAGAATCCTTTCCCCCCAAGTGCGGCTCTTAAGCCCATCCCGAAAACATTCTGCATGCTAGAAATTCCAAAGTATAATAGGACCACTGACCCTAATGAGCATGTCACTTCTTATACATGCACAATAAGGGGAAATGACTTAGAGGATGACGAGATTGAGTCTGTTCTGCTAAAGAAGTTTGGAGAAACTTTATTGAAGGGATGATGATATGGTATCACAATTTGCCACCCAATTCTATCGATTCATTCGCCATGCTTGCAGATTCCTTCGTCAAATCTCACGCCAGATAAATAAAGGTCGCGACCAGGAAGTCATACCTCTTCAAAGTGAAACAAAAGGACAACGAAATGTTAAGGGAATTTGTATCTCGATTCCAAATGGAATGCATGGACCTACCCCCGATCACAGATGATTGGGTTGTCCAAGCCTTTACTCAAGGTTTGACTGAGCGAAGTTCAGTAGAATCACGGCAGCTAAAGCAGAATTTAATTAAGTATTCCATTCGTGACCTGGCTAATGTGCATAATCGGTACCAGTCAAAGATCAGGGTCGAGGATGATCAGTTGGGAACCCCTTCCGGTTCCGTTTATTCAAACAAACTCGTCAGTAGAATTCAAAGGGACATCAACAGAGAATCGAGAAGAGATCGATATCAAGCATAGGGTGCAAATCATAGAAACAACATTCCAGGGCGTAATCTCGTTCGGAATGACCAAATAAATGATCAAGGACAGAGCTCCTGAAGGCTCATGAGTAAGAGTGGCTTCAATAAACATGTCGAACCCATAGAAGCATCACGACTATCAGAATACAACTTCAGCATCGACGCATCAGGGATTGTATCAGCCATTGGGCGAATCAGGGATACTAGATGGCCTAGACCCCTACAAACCATTTCGGTGCAAAGGAACCCTAATCAAATATGCAAATACCATGGTACTCATCGTCATAGAATCGAAGACTGCAAACAGCTAAGGGAGGAGGTAGCTCGTCTATTCAACGAGGGTCACCTTTGAGAAACCTTGAGCGACCGAGCTAAAAATAACTTCAGATACAGGGATGCAAACAGAAAGAAAGAATAGGAAGAACCATATCACGTGATTCACATGATCGTTGGTGGGGTCGATATTCCGCAGGAACCCGTGTTCAGATGCACCAAGGTGTCGATCACCAGGGAAAAGTGAACTCGAGGCTATGTTCCAGAAGGGACCTTGTCTTTCAATGATGAGGAAGCAGAAGAGATCTCACAAACTCACAATGATGCACTGGTAATCTCTATTCTCATGAATAAAATTCAGGTTAAACGTGTTTTAATTGATCCAGGAAGCTCGGCCAACATTATTCAATCGAGGGTCGTGGAGAAACTCGGCCTGCAGGATCAGATTGTGCCCGCAGCTCGAGTCCTCAATGGTTTCAACATGGCGAGTGAAACTACTAAGGGTGAAATCATATTGCTAGTAAATGTAGCCGGGACCATTCAAGAAATAAGGTTTCATGAGATCGAGGGAGATATGAGATATAATGCTCTGCTCGGAAGACCCTGGATTCATAACATGAGGGAAGTCTCCTCTACCCTTCACCAAGTTCTGAAATTCCCACACCGGATGGAGTAAAAATGGTATATGGGGAACAACATGCTGCCAAAGAGATGCCCGCGGTCGATGAAGTAATACTGGTATCGGCGCCTTCATCGATAAAGGGATCAGAGTCAAAAGGAAAGAAGGAGGCTAAATAGAAACCACAGGTACCAACCTCGACCCAACTGGAGGAACAGGGGGCAGACGAGGATGACGAATATTGGATCCCCCGATCCTTCACAATTACCGATGACTCCGACGCCACAAAATCTACGATCGAAGATCTGGAGCAAGTCATATTGATCGAGTATCTACCCGAACGAAAGGTATACCTGGGCACGGGGTTAACCCCCGAGCTCAGGGAAAAACTCATTAAATTCCTTATAGATAATATGGATTGCTTTGGTTGGTCCCACCTTGATATGACAAGGATCCCACCGGAGATCACTACCCATCGATTGAGCTTGGACCCGATGTTCCATCCAGTAAAGCAAAAGAGAAGGCCCCAGTTTGAGGTTAAACACGCATTCATCAAGGACGAGGTAACCAAACTTCTCAAAATAGGGTCCATTCGGGAAGTAAAATATCCCGAGTGGTTATCAAACGTAGTTGTAGTCCCTAAAAAGGGAAATGAACTTCGGATGTGCGTAGACTATAAGGACCTAAACAAAGCATGCCCTAACGACTTTTTTCCTTTGCCAAATATCGATCGAATGATCAATGCCATGGCCAGCCATGAGATTCTCAGTTTTCTTGACACCTACTCTGGGTATAATCAAATACAAATGAACCTGAAGGATCATGAAAAGACTTCGTTTATCACTAATTACGGCACCTATTGTTATAACGTAATGCCATTCGGACTAACAAATGTTGGTGGAACTTACCAACGCCTAGCAAATCGAATGTTTGAAGAACAAATAGGGAAATCAATAGAAGTTTATATTGATGACATGCTAGTTAAGTCCCTGCGCGCTGAGGACCATTTGAAACATTTGCAGGCGACCTTCGATATACTAAGAAAGTACAACATGAAGCTCAACCCGGAGAAGTGCGCATTCAGGGTCACCTCGGGGAAGTTCCTTGGCTTCATGGTATAAAATTAGGGCATCGAGATCAACCCCGATAAAATCAAGTCCATCGAAGATATCACGGTCATGGATAATGTTAAGGTCGTACAAAGGTTAACAGGGCGCATAGCCGGCCGATTCATTTCGAGGTCCTCAGATAGAAGTCACCGGTTCTAATCACTGCTTAAGAAGAATAGCAATTTTGCGTAGACCCCGGAACGCCAACGAACCTTGGAAGAACTAAAATGGTACCTATCGATCCCTCCACTACTTCACACTCTGAAAGCGGACGAGCAACTCCACTTATACTTAGCATTCTCGAAAATCGCGGTAAGTGGGGTCCTAGTACGAGAAGAGCAAGGTACGCAATTTCATGTCTACTATATTAGTCAGACCTTAGGTGAGGCCGAGACTTGATACCCACACTTAGAAAAATTAGCGCTTGCTTTAATAAGCGCCTCTAGGAAAGTAAAACCATATTTTCAATGTCACTCAATTGGTGTAGTGACTACCTATCCCCTTTGTAATATTTTGCATAAGCCCGAACTCTCGGGTCGATTGGCCAAATGGGCCGTCGAGATCAATGGGTCTGATATCGAGTATGAACCCTGAACAGCCATTAAGTCTCAAATTTTGGTAGACTTTGTGTCCGACTTCATGCAGCCCTTGTACCCGAGGTCGAAAAGGAATTATTACTAAAGTTGGGTACATCTTTAGGGTTATGGACCCTTTTCACTGACGGTGCTACGAACGTGAAGGGTTCTGGGCTGGGCATCATTTTGAAGCTGCCCACAGGCAATACAATTAGACAATCTATCAAAACTTCGAAATTAACTAACAATGAGGCCGAGTATGAGGCCATGATTGCAGGTCTCGAGCTAGCTAAGAGCTTGGGAGTAGAGGTCATCGAGGACAAATGTGACTCCCTACTGTTGGTAAACCAAGTCAAAAGAACTTTCGAGGTTAGAGAAGAACCAACGCAGAGGTACTTGGATATACTATAGGTGGCTCTACATCGATTTAAAGAATGGACCCTACAGCACGTACCTCGGGAACAAAACAGCGAGGCCGATGCCCTTGCAAACTTGGGGTCGTCGGTCGAAGACGACGAACTTAGCTCGGGGACTATCGTACAATTCTCGAGATCAGTAATCGAAGAAGGCCGTGCCGAAATAAATTCTACGAGCCCGACCTGGGATTGGAGAAACAAGTACATTGAATACTTAAAGAATGGGAAGCTTCCATCAGACCCGAAGGAGTCAAGGACTCTACGCACAAAAGCAGCACGGTTCACATTGGTCGAGGATGGAACACTGTATAGGAGAATGTTCGATGGACCATTGGCGATATTCTTGGGACCAGGAGACACCGACTACGTCCTACGGGAGATTCACGAAGGCACTTGTGAAAATCATTTTGGTGCCGATTCATTGGTTCACAAAGTTATCAGAGAAAGGTATTATTGGGATGATATGGAAAAGGGCACAAAGGAGTTCGTTCAAAAATGTGACAAATGTCAAAGGTATGCGTCGATGATTCATCAGCCCGGGGAGCAGCTCCATTCGGTCCTATCCCTATGGACGTTCATGAAATAGGGAATGGACATCGTCGGCCTTCTGCCATCGGCCCCAGGTAAAGCTCAGTTTATTTTATTATGATTGACTATTTTGCTAAATGGGTTGAAGCACATGCTTTCGAAGAAGTCAGAGAAAAGGATGTCATAGAGTTCATTTGGGACCACATTATATGTCGATTCGGGATGCCTACCGAGATTGTATACGACAATGGGAAGCAATTCATCGGCGGCAAAGTAACCAAATTTCTCAAGGATCACAAGATTAAAAGGATTCTATCAACACCATATCATCCAAGTGGAAATGGACAAGCTGAATCGACAAACAAGACCATCATTAAAATTCTAAAGAAAAGATTGACCGACGCTAAAGGAAAATGGAGAGAGATACTGCCCGGGGTTCTTTAGGCGTACCGCACGACATCGAAATCCAGTACGGGGGCAACACCATTCTCTTTAGTCTATGGTGTCGAAGCTCTAATCCCAGTCGAAGTCGGGGAAACTAGCCTCAGGTTTCGGTATGAAACGGAAGAGTCAAATCACGAGGCTATGAATACAAGCCTCGAATTGCTAGATGAAAGACGTGAAGCCACCATCGTTCGAATGGCCGCATAGAAACAGCGGATCGAAAGATATTACAATCAAAAATCCAATCTTTGACACTTTAAAATCGGGGACTTAATTCTAAGAAAAGTCACCCTCGTCACTCGGAACCCGAATGAAGGAAAACTTGGCCTAAACTGGGAGGGACCATATCAGGTCTTCGACATCATCGGAAAAGGATCCTACAAGGTTGGTACGATGAATAGCAAGCAGCTACCAAACAATTGGAACATATCACTCCTCAAACGATATTACTGCTAAGGTACGACCTTCTCCATTTTTGTTTATGTCAATCAAGGACGTCGATGGATCCTTAAACATGAAGTCCTTAGGTCTAAAAGCATGTGTTGCACTCTATTTCCCTTAGACCGGTTTTTGTCCCAAATGGGTTTTTCCGGCAAGGTTTTTAACGAGTCAACCATTTTTCGTGCTAACTTAGAGCATTTCAACAGTATCTGAGGTTTCTTTACAATTAACCTCCAATACTGGGGGCATCACCCTCGAATGTCAACTTTGTTCCAAGGAAAGTACTTTGTGTCAACAGGGTCTCGATAGGAAAATTTTGTAAGGGCCAAACGGTCGAGTGAGTCGTGCCCGTGTAGGTTACTCGAGCCCTAGCATCAAACATGTACGTATGTATAATCATCTATTAAGAGAAGTATTTTTCCTTGACAAATATTTCATGCCTTAGAAATTTTACTTCACAATTTCATACTTTTGATCTATTGTGTAAACAGGCTTAAGGGCCGATCTCAACTGAAGTTCGAAACAACAAACCCCCATACTCGGAGACTGCCGTCCAAAAAATAGACGAGATCGAATTATTGAAACCTCGATATCTTAAGACCTTAAAAAGGCAAACCTCGAGTTTTATAGGCCACAGCCACCTCATTCGGGGACTGACATCTCGAGGAAGCTCGAAGTGAAAAGGAAAAAAAAGCCTAAGAGGCATATCCTAAATAAAAGGCCACGGCCGAATTAAGACGGTTCGGAGATGTCCAAATTCCGTAAAAAAAATAAGCCTTCAAATATTTTCACAAACCGGTTAAAAAGGCTACCCTCGGCAAAATTACAAAGGGTTTCGATAACATCGACCCTCGAAAACCCTAAGGGGTACCAAATTTTTCTAACTCTCGAACAAATTCTTTATTTCATGATAAGGCATTACGAAACAAAGGGTTTCGATAATTCGGCCCTCAAAAACCCTAATGGGTACAGATTTGTTCGAACTCTCAAAAAAATTCCTTATCTCATGCTAAGGCATAACAAATTTTTATATGATTAACTTTTTTAAGCTGAAAGGGGAAAAAAGCCATTCTTTTTACAAAGGCCACATCGGCCTAATACAAAATCCTAAGGGACATTTTTTTTGAGTTCGAGAAATCATCCTCAGTCAACTAAAAGCTAAAGGTTATCCTACTTCGAGTTCGAGCAGGCACTCACTCGACACCAGTTCGATTTTGGTCAAAATACCTAAACTTCGAGCCAATGAATAATATTTCATAAGTCATGAATAAAGCCTGTATGGTGGAAACAAGACAAAGTCTCACGAGAAAAGATAGAAATAAAGGAAAATTTCTATATATATCAAAATCATTTACAAGGGCGACATGGACCGGTCGAAGTTCTATACAAAAGATTAAAAATGAAACTATCTTCTTCTCCATCGGGGCCCCCGCTCTGGGACCCGCTAGAGCTCCCAGCGTCATCATCATCATTGGAGGAGGCCAGTTCTTAGCATCGGCTTCGAGTTCTTTCGCATTTTTTATATCATTAGTGAGATCGAATCCTCGAGCATGAATCTCCTCGAGGGTTGCCCTCCGAGATTGGCACTTGGCGAGCTCGGCAACCCAATATGCTCGATTTTGGGATGCCTCGACAGTTTTCTTTGTTTGGGATTGAGCATCATCAGCATCAGACTGGTAGACGACCACGATCGCCTCCGCATCAGCCTTAGCCTTTTCAGCCTCAGATTTACTGTAAGTTCAGTGGCCAACCGAGCCCCGAGCTCCTCAAATTTCTTGGCATGTGCCAAGCTCTTCTCTTTCATACCCTGAAGCTAATTTTTAGTCGATGACAACTGGGCTCGAGCAGCTTCCTTCTCTGAGGCAAGGCGGACCATATTTTGCTTCCGTCCCAAAGTCTCCACCTTTAATGTATCGACCTCTCCACGAAGCTGCTCGATTATCTCGAGCTTCTGTCGGACATGTGAGAGCGAATTGTTAGCCATCGTTCCCGAACCGATGCCATGAGCTTCTAAGAGTTTTATTACCTGCTCAATCAGGTCGGTTTGCTCTTTATGAGTCGTGGATAACTCAGCTCGGAGGTCCTTGATCTCTTCTTCATTCTTCCCGCTGAGAATTTTAAGGGAATTCCTCTCCTCGATAAGCTTTTGAATGTCGGCCTCGTACCGACTCAGTTCAGCTCGAGACCTAGAAATGCTTCATGATGAAGCATCAAGACTTACACAGATAAAAGAAAGCAATTAGAAAAAGAAGAAAATTACAAGTATGATATCAACAAGGAAAGTTAAGGCTTACCTGATTCAAGGCTTGTTGTGCCTCATTGAAAAGACACGGAGCCCCCACTTCGTCCATTAGAGCCTAGTCTTCCTCCGTGACCAGACCTCGAAGATAACTGGCCACCCCCACAGGGGCGGCAAAAGCTCGTGCATCCTTCGGGATGGAGACGGCGATTTTGATTGGTCCCAAGACAGGCGCTAAGGGCCTAAAAATGATTGGTCAATCTGAAGCTCAAAGAAGTCCCGCCTGGATCCTTCCTCAGTATTTCCAAATCACTCAGGCCAGCGGAATCCTTGATTCCAGAAAAATAACCACGGAAGGGATCCTCCCCTCCATGGGTTCCTTCTGCATCAGGAGTCTTCATGGATTGAGCCTCCCGAATCGTCTCCTCGGAAAATGAAGGGAGGGACGGGGAGTCTCCAACTTCTATTACCCCAAGTGGGTCTCTTGGGGCATTTTTTCATCTCGAGGAGCCTCGAGACTGACCTCCACAGCTGGTTCCGCCACTTTTTTGCCTCGAGATGAGAAATCTCCAGCCTTTGCCAACTCGAGGACTCCACCCGAGGCCCCGTCAGCTCGGAGAACACTGATTTCATACCCCACCAATTCAGTGGCCTTTTTGGCCTCGGAATTCGCCTTCACTCGGGCCACCAGCCCGGAGTCGTCTTCTCTTTCCTCCTCTTCTTCCTCCTCCTCCCTTAGGAGTTGGACTGAGTCCACATTCAAAGGAATGACTTTCCTTCTCAACCTACGATCCACTCTTTTCTTGGGAACTGACCCATCAAAATTCGAGGCCATTTTCCTCGTATTATCCTTTGCTGGCTTCGGGACCGGGATCGAAGTTTCTTCTTCGCCAGATGGGGGCCTCATGATTGCTTTTTTTCCAAGACATGCAGGAAAAGAAATTGAGTAAGTATGGGAAGAACGATTTATCCAAACCATATAACACATGAAAAGGGTTTACCATGATTTTTGGCTTCCCATCGGCCTTTCGATAAGTCGCGCCATGCGCCCAGCATACGTCAAAGTCGAGACTAGGTCCCTGACCCAGCTCTCAAGGTTAGGGATGGAACTGGGCATCCAGGCAGGGGCTATATCGATAAAGAACATCGATAAATGAAAGCGGAGAAACAAAGTAACAAATAGAAACTAATAATGGGATCGTACTTACGTTTCATAGTCCACCTCTGGGGGAATGGCATCTTCTCGGCCGGAATTAGGTCCGAGGTCCTCACCTTGACGAATCGACCTATCCAACTTTGATATTTATCCTCATCTATGCTGGAGATGAAAACTTTGGTGGCTCGACGTTGAAGCTTTATTAACCCACATCGGTAAAGTCAGGGGCTGTATAACCTGATGAGGTGGTCGAGGGTGAAGCGTAACCCGTAGAATTTGCTCGAGAAAAATTGGAGCAATATGACGATCCTTTAGAAGGAGGGATGAATCTGACCAAGGGTCACCTAGTACTTTTGCAGAAGCCCACGATGATTGAGTCGCAAGGACCCAACGTGAAAGGGTAAGTGTAAACACTCAATAAACCTTCCAAGTGGGTGGTAATATCTTCCTCAGGGGCCAGTTTCACGACCTCCTTATTCTGCCAATTACAATCCTTCTTCACTTTCTTGAGGAAGCTCTCAGCATATGTATCTTGATACTGGCTCAGAACGACCTGGGACCGACGAGGTTTTCTCGATCTTGAAATAGGAGCTGATAACGTACCCCCCAAGAATACATTCCTCAAGGCGTGGTTCCACCGGTACTTTCCCGCCGGCCGGCTGAGAAGATGAAGCGGTTTTCTTTTGTGGCACATTCTTCGACGTTTTCGCCATTGGGTTTTCAAGTTAAAGAAATATGAAGATGAAGGGATTTGGCGTTTTAAGAAGAGGTTGACGTTGAAATTTGAAGATCTACAGATAAAGAACCTGAAAAAATGCAAAGAACTTTGAAGGCTAGAACATAAGAGGTTGAAAGTAAAGTTCGAAAGAGTGGAAAAGAGGCCTATTTATGGGTTTCACGACGATGGTTCAAAGTTGCTAGTGGCCGACCGTCAATTGACACACATTAATTACCTAGGGAACTGTACCGACGGGACGTTTCGATCCCCTCTGTCGCTTACATCATGAAGATGACGTCATGATATGTCGAGCTTAATATCGAAGGCTTAGTTCGTTTCTTGTCATTACACTCCAAAAAATAAGGGGACTATCTGTATATGGTTAAATCGGGCCCACTCAATTTTACTGATTAACCAAGACTAAGAAGATGTATCGAAGATCGGCCCTGTAGTAGGTCAGACCGAGGCACGAGGAGAAGGTACCGAGTTCGGGACTCAAGGAACCTATCGAGATCGAGACCAGTAAGAATTGAAACCAAACAAGGTAGACATTGGGCAAGACCGAAGATAGTGTAATAACAGGAAGGCGAGATATCGGTGACTGGTTGAAGATCATGGCGAACATCTCAAAACGGATCAAATCAAGAACGGTTATTTAGTTAATCATGGGATTCCTTATGTAATTAGAATTGTACTATAAGTATAATTCCTCTACTATATAACAGGAAGTTCTAATAATTTGTAACATCATCTTATTCACACATATCAGAGCAATATAACATTCTTTCTCGCTTATACTCTCTTGTTCATCATCTTGCTTTATACTTTATTATTCTGGTATCAGTCACTTCGAGGACACTCTATCTCAAGGGTTGAATTATATTTCAACACTGATTTGATTTACTTTATTGTTAATTTCTATTATTAATCATCATACTTATTAATCGGTATTAGGTAAAATCACGTGTCCTTAAAACCACTTATAAATTTAATTGTTATCCGATATTAACGATAAACATATATATATATATATATATATATATATATATATAAAATGTGATTTCATGGTGCCTACATACATACCATAAAAATACATCATTGAGTAGCTGAGCAAGATAAACCAATGATGGAGTTGTGCGAATCATCAAATTTGGAGTATATTGTGTAAGATTCCCAAAACTAAAGGGGAAATTATGCTAAACATGCTTCCACGATAACTCTTCACACCAAAGCAAGACCGGAGAAGATGACGATATGTAATAAGATGTTTGCCGCGTCTATCAGGTGTTGAGGTGTACTTTGCTTTGTCAAACACGTGGTTTGCAATTCTTCAATCTTCCCCTGTGTCTGTGTTGGTAGATCTCTGTCGTGCGGTCTTTGTTTTTCCTTTTAGGTTTGGAATTAAAGCTATGTAATTTGGGTTGAGGTCATTCTTATAGGGTTGGAGTCAGTGCTGGATATGTATTTTCAAAGAGTGACGAGTGACGAGTGTCGGTCTTGTAAAACGTGGCTGCCAACGCAGTTGGACTCACCGCTTGTCAGCTCATCCTCTTCCTCACTCTGTTGTTATAGATTTAATTTACTTTATAAATCATTTATGTAGGAGAGATTAAAAAGCATATTAGATGCCAAGTGTTGGCGCAGAATTATAGAGAGTAGTCAATTAGAAGATTTAAGCTCTTTAGATACTGTTCCACACTAGACAAATAATACACTTAGATTAGTGTATTGTCGTTAAGTTTAGAACAAAAAGGGTCCTGTGAAATAAGTGAATATTTTCCAACTATATTGAGAAGATCTTTTAAAATGGTTAATTATCCTTCCATCCATGTCGCACTAGAGTATATTACTGAAGTCTTAAGTGTAATTTACAGGGGAAAAAATATTTATACATATCATTATGCAATTTAAGAGAGAGAGAGAGAGAGAAAAGGCAAAGATACAAATAAGATATAAAGAAAAGCTTCATGGTTTCAAAATTGCATGTATTAACTGTTCTTGTAACTGTCTTTGCTCTTTCTTTCTACACTTGTTATTTGGAATGAAGGTTTCTGTAGTGCAACTGCATTTGACTCTGTATACACCTTCCATGAGAAGCTTGAATGTCATTGTGGAAACTATGGAGCATCTTTGGAGGAAATCAAGTTTTTATACAGCTAGCCTAGGCTACAACACACTTTTGTTAGGATCTTGAATTGTATGCTTGGTAATACTACATTTCTTAGGAAAATTACTATTCTTTTTCATTCTTTAACTCTGCATTTCTTACTTCAATATCTTCTTAGTTGTTTGGTTAATTTGCAAGAATGTGACTCATCCTGAGAATCATTTGATTACTAAATATCCAATGTAAATATGCTGAATTCTACATCAGGTTTAGCAGTTTCAACTCCCTTATTCTTGATAAAGAAATTAATTTCAAAGAAACAACTCTGACTGGCTGAGGAAGATCAACCAAAGTTGTCCTGAGACAAGGTATTGCTAGGCATTATATTTTACTTACTAAGAATGGATTATTAGAAATGAATGAAGAGTGAGTAACCAGGCCAGTACTTCTTTATATCCAATAGATGATATCCTTTATGTAGCAGTAGCAGATAAATGAATTGGCTCCCAAATATATTTGTATGCCAAAAGTTATTTAAGTTAGCAAAACTGCTTCCATGATAATTACGTATTTGAATCCATATAAAAGACACTCTAATAACAAAAAAATGATATATCTCATAAATATTTATCCACTCTTTTTATACAATAAAAGGTAAAAATTGCACGGGCACCCTATTTGGTCGCCCCCTTTAACCTATACCTATTTTTTTTTTTTAACTTTTAACTTGTACTCACTTTTTAAATAACTTTAGCCCCATTTCTCCTCCTCCTTCTCCGCCTTCGTTTCTTCTTCTTCTTCTTTCTTCTTCTTCTTTTTTCTGTTGTTGTTGGTGCTGCTATGGAACTTCAGTTCATGGGATGATTGCCATAAATATATTTATCAGAGCCGAAGTTCGCCAGTTACAAAATAAAAACTTCAGCTCTAGAGCTGAAGCTCGTCAGTTACAAAAACAAAAACTTCAGCAATTACAAATAAAAGCTTTGCGTTAAGATGTGCACAAGTTAAACAAAAACTTCAGCAAATAGATACAAAACTTCAGCTACTATGCTTAAGTTCATCAATTACAAACAAAAACTTCAGCACACTTGGTTCAGCACACTTGCTACTCCAGGCCCGTCTACTAGAATGCTGAAGTTTTGCGTGATTGCCTTTGCTACTTCAGCCCGTATGCTGAAGTTATGCGAAAAAACGGGTACATTTGCAATTTTTTCGCAAAGTGGTCACAAATTAAAACGTGACACAAAAAGCGGATATAAATACAAATGCCCCAAATAAAAGTTTTGGCCCGGCCAAATTCTACATTACTCTCTATATATCACTCAGTCTTATAGGTTCCTCCTATTTCGAAATCAAATACTTTGTATTATAAAAATCCTATACATTCATATTTACCTCTGAATATTGGAATAAATGTATCCAATTCAGTATTTTATAGGATTGCCTCAATCGATATGTCATGTGAATGTCATTTTCATCGGGTAAAATTTACAAATAGTCATATAATTATATAAAAAAAAAAAAATTACCAAAGGTTATATAACTATGTTTCTCACATAAAAGTCAAAAAAATTTTACTAACTCATGATACAAAAATTATAATGACCGGAAAACACAATTTTCCAATAATATTTTTCTTATTCCACATTTTCTCATTATTTATTTTTCAGTTTAATAAATAATAACCTAATTAATTAAAAATAGGAGAAATATATATATATATATATATATATATATATTTAGCATTTCCTAAAAATAATAGCTGAATATATTTTGTATATGGGTGTTTCATATAGATATAATGTACATATTTTATGTATTTTCTGATTAGCGAATACATCGACCGATTAATTTTTTACTCTTCAAATAGGGATTACCCTACTCGACCCCTCCCAATACCCATATACATAAAGTAATAATACCAAAAGTGAATTCTTCCCCAAAAAATTGGCTTTACTTCTAGCTAACTAAAAAATTACCCTTATCATATAAAAGCCTAATTAATAGGCTAATACTGCATTTGGCATTTTTCCACATGTTAGGAAGTAGGAACCTATAGCATCAACTACTAGCCCACTCATTTATATTGTTAGGTTCATAATAAGTTCATTCCTAATTGTTAGGTGGTACGCCACTCTACAAAAATATTTCCAATACCATAAACGAAGGCTAGCCCAATTATTTTATTGTTTATGTACTTTAATAAAAGGAAAACTTACGCAAATGTTTCAAATAAGTCTCAGCTTAACAACATCTAATCACTAATCATAAACTTATCAAAATTAGTCAAGCACATATATAAAATTGAAAAATCAAATAAATAAGGTTATTTCTCTCAAAGAATATCACTTATAAAAATCTCATTCCATATTTTTAAGCGTGATTAGAAACATTAGATGCAAGACGGAAAGGAAATTACATGGATGAGTAGCAAATAAGGTGATGAAATATAAAAAAATATACAATATTTCAAAAATCTAAGCAAAAAAGAAACTTTTTTAATGGGTATAGTTGAAATCCATCGAAAACATATAGATAAGTCAATATACAAAATTTGAGGAAGATTGGAGGTGATTTGGACTGGTTTTGTACCAAAATTCGTAATTAAATCAAGTTCAAAAAAATTTTCTGCGACACATGTATCAAACAATTATCACGCATGTATCTCATACACAGATATACATGGATATACATGTGATACACAATTGATACATATGTGATATACAAATGATACACAGTGTGATACACACATTATTTTTTTTCATATTCAGTTTTTACTTCGAATTTTCAATTCAAACCACCTCTAAACTTCACCAAATCATCCCAAAACTGATATTCAAGCTCCATAAGATGTACCCAATATATTCTAATAACACCCACTCAAAAGAAAACAAAAATTTGACTTTTTTTTGCTACAAATAAATAATTGGCTAATATTAGTAATATTTTATGAATTGGCCAATTTTTGTAATGAGCTACTTATAAATTGATATAGCTGGTAATTTCCCTTAATAAANATATATATATATATATATATATATATATGTTTACGATCAAATATTTGTAAACCTTTAGTAAAATTCTTAATATAAATATAGGGTTTGGACAAAAGTTACTGAGTTCACGGGATCCATAAGCTGAAGGTTAGACGATCCCGCTAGAGCCACAACAACTAATTTCGTACACTATTCCCCTTTCGGAAAACAATTAATTAACTCTCAATCTTGCCTACCACAATGTTATGAAACGTACGTAGCCATGCATATAACTCTGCACTCTTAGCTACATAACTACCTAAATTAAACAATGGAACCGTGGAAAGACCTGAGCGGAATAGTAGTGATGGTGACAGGGGCGTCCTCAGGAATTGGTCGAGAGTTGTTTCTCGACTTGGCGAAAGCTGGCTGCTGCATTATCGCTGCCGCTCGTCGTGTTGACAGGCTCAAATCTCTCTGCGACGAGATCAATTCAGACGGCACCCGACGTGCATTCGCCGTTGAGCTTGACATAACTGCCAATGGTGCTACCATTGAGGCTGCTGTACAAAGAGCTTGGGATGCCTTCGGACGTATCGATGCCTTGGTTAACAATGCCGGCGTTAGAGGTTGTATATTATGAAGTTCTAAATTACTACTCCCTCTATTCAATTTATTTTTAAAAGAGAAATAAAGACTTCTAGAACTTATACTCCTTTCGTCTAAATTTATGTGACATGTTTTTCTTTTTAGTCTGTCCAAAAAAGAATGACATCCTCTTTATTTAGAAATAATTTATCTTTAGAATTTCTACTTTACTCTTAATGAATTGATTTACAGTCACACAAATACTTATTTTAGATCATAAATTTTAAAAGTCTTTATTTCTTTCTTAAATTGTGTGCTTAGTCAAACACTGCCAGATAAATTGGGACGAAAGGAGTAGTTCTCTGTAAATATACCATTATATTTATGTAGCTATAAGACTTTCGGGACTTGTGGTTTTGAACTTTTATGCTTCATAAAAGCCTCTCCTTAAGAAATATATATAGAAATGCCCCACTTTTCTGAAACAAACTAATTTTAAAAAAATTAAGTTATATACACTTCATATATTCAAAACAAGTCATAGACATTTGGTATGATTATAAGTTATTGCTACCTCAGAAGTTTAAAGTTAAATTATTTTTAAATAAAAAGAGTAATTCTTTTTATATTACACAAAATATGAAAGAAAGAATGTCACAAAGAAATGGGATTGAAAATTTAAAGATATTTTATATTATCAGTAAAAATTTTAATTGTATGATAGCAAGCAGGGCGGATGCATATTGATTGAAGCGGTGTCATCCGACATCGCTTTGCTGGAAAAAAATATTAAATATTATACTAATATTCTACAATGACACTGCTTCTTGTCAAAGAGTACTTTTTAGTTCACTTAGTCAAGCTCATATTTGGGCTTGTAAAAGGTCATAGGTATGAGGCTAGGCCTAGACATTTTTTTTGAACATCTTTGAGCCAGCATTTTTGTTAAATTTGAGGCTAAGAATAATCAAACCTACACCTCTATTTGCAATAATATTCAACTAATTCATTGGGCCAAAGCTTTCAACTTCTTGAAAAATGATATGAAATAATACTTTTTTTTTTAAATATAAATATGACACCACTTCCAAAAAGTTCTGTGTGCGTCGTCCCTGATAGCAAGGTTAGTTATCATCTTTATTAGAATCAATTACATTATCAAGAGATATACTTATAATTAATTACCTAAGAGATGATTTAATTTTATATATGTTTTAATAGTTATCCGCCTATAGAACTTAAAACTCTATATATATAGGTAGTGTAAGCTCTTCACTGAAATTATCAGAGGATGAGTGGAACCATACCTTTAATACAAACCTAAGAGGGGCTTGGCTGGTTTCCAAATATGTCTCTAGACGCATGCGCGATGCTAAACAAGGCGGAGGATCTGTCATTAATATATCTTCAGCTGCTGCATTGAACCGTGTACTATTACCGGGGAGTCTCGCTTACGCTTCTTCAAAGATAGCTCTTGACATGGTCACTAAGGTTCGTATATCAGTAGCGAATCATAAATTTTATTAAGGGTGTTCAAGATTTGACATGCAAGTACGAAAAGTAATTTTTGATTTATACAAGTAGTATAATTTGACGAAGAATGTACAGTTGACCAATTCTTCACTGTATGTGGCTACACCACTGGACTCAAGGGCGAAGCTACATAGTCCTAAGAGTAATCATCTTTTATCGAAAAATTATACTCCCTGCGTTTCAATCTATGTGAACTTATATTATTTCTTTTTTAATTCATTCAAAAAATAATGATCACTTTCTAAATTTGAAAATAATTTAGCTTAACCTTCTGATTCTACCCTAATGAGAACCACACAAATACTCTAGACCTTTTTTGGCTTGTTTAGGACTACAAATTTCAAAAGTTTTCATTTTCTTTTAAACTTAATACCCAGTCAAATAAGTTCACATAAATTGGAATCGAGGGACATCTATGTATATAAATAAACTATTAGGTTTTAGAGGTATATAACATATATTGAACATCCTTTATGAGGGAGATTTTTTTACTTCTTTTAAATTTGAACGCTCTTGATAAAATTCCTGGCTTCGCCAAACTTATACTACCTAATGTCTTAATTGGTTTTAATTCCTACTAGGCTGCATCTACAATTGATTTATCTGCAGTTTTCTTCTCTATTATACATATATATATTTGCATTAATTATTCAAAAAATTAATGGCAGATAATGGCCCTTGAATTGGGAGTAAACAAGATTAGAGTGAACTCAATAGCACCAGGAATTTTCAAATCTGAGATAACAGAGAACCTTGTCCAACAGAAACGTTACCATAATGCTGTTTTCAAAACCGTTCCTCTGAGAACTTTTGGAACAACAGATCCAGCTTTAACATCTGTGGTAAGGTACTTAATCCATGATTCTTCAGAATACGTATCGGGCAATGTTTTGATTGTCGATAGTGGAGCTACCTTAACAGGAGTCCCCATTTTCTCATCACTCTAGAAAAACTAGCCGATGAAGAAATATAATCTGTTATACACTATTATATATCTGTACAAATAAATGGACATGTACGTTAGAGAAAAAATAATGTTGTTTTTGTTTCATTGTATGTACGTATTAGTTGCCATAATGACTGTTCGTGCCAACTTTAAGGGGTTGTTGTCTTTGTTTTTCACCAACTATATATAATCATACTGTTGTAAGTTGGGCTATATGGAACAATAATAAAATCAACATCCAACATCCAAGTCCCCCTCCCTACCTTAGAAGTTAGAGAAGTTGTTTCTGAAAGACCACCGGCACAAGAAAAAATGAAACGAAAGCAGTAACTAATACAACACACAACCCAAAATACTTATTACCACAAGTATTGAATATTAATTAAACCAATAGTTATTGGTTCTCAACTTTCACAACTTGTTTTTGTACCAAAAAACACCCTTATCTTGAGATCCTTCATCTTTCTCCACATAGATGCACTTCTTAAAATCCCTCCATATTGCCTTATGAACTGGGGTATTATCCAATTGGTAATATTCTCCTAACAATGGCTTAATAGATTTGGTTGCCTCCACTGCATGGTAATGTGGAATGGCTGAGAATAGATGATGCACAACATGAGTATCTACAATGTGGTGAGTGACTTTATTTAGTAAAACACCATTGTCTCTGTCTACAGTAGCCAGAGCTCCTCTTAACCAATCCCACTCAGATGAATCATAATGTGGCACTGAAGGATGAGTATGGTGCAAAAAAGTGGTTAATATATAAAGGATTTTCGCGATTAGGAGGGGTACCCCATAGAAGCATATAACCCAAGCTAGCCCTTGTGCCAAAGCAAGACGATACAACACATAAGTAGCTGCAATCAAACCTGCATTTGAAATGTAAATTTGTTTCCTCTCACGGTCATTATATATAGGTGCATATGGATCAAAATGACACGCAAAGGGATCACTAGGTTTGTCCAAGACATTGAATGCCATGTGCAAAGGCTCGCCAAGAACGAGAGTGCAGGCAAGTGTGACTACTTGTCCTATTGGATTATTCAAGTATTTATAGTACCATCTTAGTTCGGATTTAAGCCTTGGCACGAAATAATTGTCACGTTCAAGGGAACCAGTGTTAGAGTGGTGACGGCGATGAATACTTTTCCATGAGAAATATGGGACGAGAAGAGCAGAATGGAGGATGAAACCAATAGTGTCATTTACCAAATGGTAATCACTAAATGAATGGTGGCCACATTCATGGGCAATGACCCATATTGCAGAAAAAACTAAACCTTGAACGATCCAGTAAATAAACCATGCAACGTAGTTATAAGAGGAAGGAAATAGGTTAAAGAAAGTGGTGGCGATGTAGTAAAAAACGGAGACAAGTATGAGATCTTGAATAAGATAAGAAAATGAGCGAATAAAAGATCGATGAAAGCAGTGGGGAGGAATGGCTTTTTTTATATCACCAATTGTAAAAGGGGGGTTTGAAGTTGGCGCTCTTTGTAAAGGATTTTCCTTTTGTTCAAACATACTGCCACCACCTCAAAATTAAAAATATCAGAAAATAGAGAAAGAGATATCTCACTTTCTGAAGATAGTTTGTGTAACCCTCGCCGTTTGGTTTATAAACAAGTTAGGCAGGGCAATTAATACAAAGATTATTTTATGGATATATATTGCATTTTTTATCAACTGCTTTGATATTTGTATATTTTTTAATTTTTTATTCTCAGGGCTTTAGCTGAACACTTCTGATCCAACACAAAGGGATTTCATCAATCTCACCATATATATCCCTTGAAAGTAGGAAATAATTTCAATTCCCTTGAAAAAAAATTCTTAAACGACGCAAATTTTAATTAAAAGGGCCAATACTTAAGTCCATACTTCGTAAAGTGTGAAAGTTAGCGCGGACGGAAGTCCATACTTCGTCAAGTGTGAAAGTTAGCGTGGACGGAAGTCCATACTTCGTAAAGTGTGAAAGTTAGCGTGGACGGAAGTCCATACTTACGTACAGTGGACTTAAAGATGTACGAAAGCTACCAACAACTCTCTGATGCCCTTGGCAAAATGTTCAGCTCTTTCACCATTGGTATATACCTACCGTTGAACACACCTACGCAAGTATACATGTTAGTCGAGTAATATAATAGTGAGTAGAGTATCGTTCCCATGAATATTTATGATTAACTTTCGACTGATTCAAACTAAAATAACTTATCGATTCAAGAGATTTCTCACAAAATAGATAATTTGCTACTTAAAAACTATCAAGTAATGAAATAACTAGAAATCGACCACAACACTTAGCAATTTCGAATAACAATCAGTAGGAGAGGATATCCCAGGGTCATGGGTTAGCTAACAATCGTGTTATATTCTTGCCTTAAAATGACTAATTGATTTACCTGGATTGTTGATTGACAAGGTTGATATTACTCGTAAGAATTTGTCGAGTCCTTACTCGCCTATCCAAGTTAACTTAATGTTTATATGTCTATGGAATTAAGATTAACAAGAGTGTATTACCAATTTCTGTATTTCAACCAAGCAAGGCAAATAGGTATATGTCTATCCCAATTGCGAATATGTTCCCCGATGCCCGGGTTCGAGAACCTACTCTATTTAATTACATATGCAATCTAGAATTCTCATTTTCGAGTTCAACTCTAGATTCGGAGATAGTATTTCACTGTTAGCTACTCTGCAAAATAATTAAAAACAGAATTAAATAAACAACCCAATATGATAAAATCAACTTCGTCAAATTAAACTTCAAACATAACATTCATGTATCACCCATGACCCTAGATTAATAGGGTTCTTAGCCACTCATGTTCATACAATCGTCAAAAATGAATTTTTCAAACATAAAATCAATGAGTACTAGAAAAGAGATGGAAGAATTGATCAAATATGTGCTCCCAAGTGTTTTGCTCTTTTGTTCTCCTCTCAAAATCACGTTCTCTCTTTCCCAAAATAGGTTTTGAGTAGTTTTTATATGAGTTGGGGGTGTCTTGGGGTCAAAATACCCGAATCCTAGGCGAAATAGGGAAGCTTCACGTCCCGAGTGTCCAGGGCAGCGAGGGGCACTGGCCCTGGCGCTCAAGAAAATAGCAATCTGGAAACTGCGCCACAGCCAGCGCCACGCTGGCTGTCGCCCTCAAAATTCAACTTTTGCCTTTTTGCTCCGATTTTGCTCCAATTCGCGTCGTTTCGTCCCAAATGGTTCCTACACATAGAAATACCACAATTTAGCACAAATCATCATATTAAACATCTTAAATCTACGAGACATGAGCAAAACGTGAGGCGATTTATACCAAAATATGCATACATTAAGCCGATTATCGACACCCCACACTTAGACTCTTGCTCATCCTCGAGCAATGGAACTATATTAACACCCCCAAAACATGATTAACACTATGAAAGAGGAATTCACAATTAATCCAATAAAGCACCCTACCTTTTGACTATAATCGATATTGGCAATTAAGCATGAACACACAATTTTCACATTCTTCCCGCTTTTAAATAGTCCAAGTGTACTCAATATTATTCACGCAACTCAAGCAACCTCTCCACAACCACCTTACCTCAAAAGACAACTCGTTACACTAAGCATCCTCAACTCACACACTCAACCAACACAAGAAAGTGTACAACATCACCAATCCTTCATGAGACCAAGTGCCCTCACCACAAGCAAAAGAGTGAATATCAAAATAGTCCACACATTCAAATATGTCATTGAACATAAATTAAGGACATCACACAATTGAACAAAATTCACTCACTCTCACAAAGAATTCATGTGCATCATGTGGTTGTACCATAAGCTTGCCCGTAGTGTACATCTCTACTAATCTATGCTAGCCAAATCTAGGATCAATTAGGATTTTAAGGTTGTAATGTAGGCTAAGGGGCGGGTAGGATACCTTTAGGAAATAGTGACTAACCCTCCTAAGCACTTTAATACACTACACTCGAAAATCAAGCTCAATTTCTTTTCAATTCATTTACTTGTCATACATCATATATGACATAGACCTCTTTTTCATTAAGCACCTCTATGGATCCACTAGAACAAATGAGAAAGCTTAGGAGATGTGTATCTTTTTACATTAGTTGAACTTTTATTTGCTTTTTCTTGCAACATTTTTTTTTCTTTCTTTTTCTTAATACACTCCATACATTGAATAAAAATAGCTAGTGACCTTCTTTCATAATTTTAGTGCACCTTAAGAGTCCTTCCAAGGTTCCACTCAACCACCACTCCCTACTCTCTCGCCTTACTTCTTTTAGCTACTAAGTGTTTTAGGAGATAAAGGTTCAACAATCTCGCATTAAGAACAAAGTAGGAGTACGACTTGTAATGTGGGTGCCAAGGAAACGGTCTATAGGCTCAAAGGGGCTAGCAATGGAAAAAATTTATTTATCAGTGACAAGCACCTTTATGGTCAAGCAAGAAACGCCTACGTCATCTCCTAGACTAGCACCACTTAATTATTTTGCATTGACTAACATACGGGACAAGTTCTAGACAACACAGGATAGCACAGAATATTAATGATTCTTACACACACATGGAACTTGACTCACTCAAGACGGTTCTGTGTGACTCTCAAGTCAAGCAAGCATAGCAAGTTGAAATTTTAAGCAACGATGCACTAGGTAGCATACAAGTCAATCAACTGAGAAAAAGGCGTCAAAGAGTAGGCTACTTAATTTACTTGGGCATTACAATTCAAATCATATATGCAGGAAGACAGAGCGTATGCCATAACTTAACTTTCCAACACCAAACATGTCAATAGGTACCTCAGAGAAATCTCAATTTTCTTCCTTATCCTACTCCTAAAAAAATTAATAATAAAAACTAAACTAGAATACCCGGTTCGAGCTACACCCTTGGAAAAGAACCGACGTCGAAAGAAAAACCAAGGGATACTACCTAACTACCTAAAAAATAAAATAAAATCTTTTTGGTATTTTTTTAATCGGACTTTAATCCCTCAAGAAAATTGTAAAGCGGATCCATCGTCGGGAAAAGTACATACTTTTTCTATATTTTTTTTTAAAGCTAATTAGACTATGTTAATCTTAAACTAAGCTAAAAAGGTAATAAAGGGAACAAAACAATAACACTAACAAAGTATGCCAAAATTTTTTATATACAATTACACTACAAGGAGCATTCCCCCACCCCACACTGAAGCCATGCATAGTCCCCGATGCATATAAATTTAAAATAGAGTAAGGTGGAAAGAAAGAACTCCCTATTAGTCAGATTCTGCCTCCTTAGGGGGCCCACCAGCTGCGGCAATGGGCTCATCATCATCACCCAAGGGAACCAAGGCCATTGGTCGCGTAACATCATCATCATCGTCCTCATCGTCTGATCCTTTGTGAGTGTTTTCATCTTCAGACAAATGAATGGGACTTCCTGGTGCTATACCCAACATCTCCTTCGAAGAACTGGAGAGATCATTCCGCAAGTGCTGGCGCTCCTCCTCTGACACCCCTAGCCTGATCATGATAACATTGAGGGTGTTGTAAAGATACATGTTGTAATTTTCATCTCTCTCATTCCTAGCAGCTTGGGTGAGCTTGGACATGGACTCTAGAAAGGAGGTGATGTCCAACACTGTCGTGGGCGCCTCTACCACATCATCATAGCCAGGTTACTCCGGTACCTCTCAAGATAGCAAGTATTGTGTCAGAATATTTCCAAAAAAGAATCTCTTGATCCTCCCTCCAAAACGGGTTCAGGCCATTTCTCCAAGCATGATCTCACCCACATTTAAGGTTCGCCCAGTCATCAAGAAGTAAATCACACACTCGAGCTAGAGTGCACTCACTATTAAGCTCAACGGGCATTAATCTTGCTTGTACAAAGTTTTGCCAGACCTTGGCCGTTTTGTTGAAGTCTAACCGGATCATCTCAAGGTGCGCATTCCCTTTAGTCCGAGTCCATTTTGCATTTGAATCGACGCCACAAAGTATGTGACGTATTGCTTGGTAGCTGGGACTCTTAACAAACTTGCGTAGCCGCCGGGGATTTGGGTTATCAACTCCCAAGAAGTAACACAAGGCTTCCCTATCCACAGGGATTTCCTTTCCTCGGACCCATGACTTTTCATACCCTATATTCCAATTGGCATATAATTCCCTCACCATGCTTAGATTTGCAGGGCCCGGACATTCAAGGAATTTATTCGTCTTCTTTTCGATCAACCTAGTAAGCACGTCGGGGAATTTGCGTTCCAAAGCCTTCACATTTATCCCCATCTCCGACACATATATTCCATATGGCACAAAGGTATCATTCCATTTGATTGCATCTTCCCTAACTAGTTCCACTCGAGGCCGTGGTGGCCTCGCTGACTCGCTTGCAATTTGCTTTCCTTTGGCTTGTCGGGAGGAGCTCTCTCCTTGCTTGCGTTTCTTTTGAGAGGGAACATTAGAGGAGGAATTCACCACCCCTTTTCCTTTAGATGCGCCTTCATGAGGCATGGCAACCTACACATTATAAACACAAAGATGAGAATGCATCAAAAAAAAATTCCGCCTAAGGTCATCGTGAAAGACAAGATTACCCCACACTTAAAACCAAAGGCTATGTATAATTAAATCATGATATTGTTCCAACTTGCACCAATGTGTCATCATAAGGCTATAGGTACTTAGACTTCCTTATGCCATAAAATTCAATTAATCCACATGGCTGTAACTCAACTACTGTGCAAGCATAAGAAAGCCGAACTCTACATTAATACACTAATTTAATACACTAATTACTACTTATAAAATATTATAACAAGCTACAATACCCTCAAGAACTCCACACTTTTCCCAAACTCATATAGACTTACACTCGGCTACTTAGACTTCACCGGTGTTCAACTTTTCTCTCTTAAGAATTTTAGTAAACACTTTGTGGGCATCAAATTTTCTCCTTTAGTTCAAAAATAGTGGAACAAGGTGGCCCTCCCAAATTTATATGTGTAAAGGGAATTATAGTTTACTACTTCAACACACATTCACAATCAATTTAGGCAACAAATTTTCATGCATATTAAGGCCACCATAATCAAAGAAACCTATGGGATTTTGGGGTTATGGGGGAAGTAGAGATAAAATTACACTAAAAAAATTACAAAATACAAGAAAAGAAAACAAGAAGAACATACCTTTGAGTCTTGAATTTTAATTGAGCAAGAAATATTGAAGATTGAGAGAGATAGAGTGAAAACAAAAGAAAAAAAATTTAGAAGAAGAAGAAACGAGAGGCAGTGGTGTCTTTGCTTGGGGGAAGGGGTTTTAGAGTTTCTAATTTAATTGGGAATGGGTTTGGGTAGTTGGGTATGGGTTAGATTGTGTGTGTATATGGGTATGTCGGTTGGGTTATTTGAGTTTGGGTGTTTTAAATAAATAAAAACAAACAAAAATTAAAATACTTACTTGGACCCGCCAGCCCAGCGCCCCACGCCGGGGCTGGCGGTTGGCTGTTTGCTGCTACTGTAAAGTGCGCCCCAGCCAGTGTGAGGCGCTGGTCTGGGCGCTCAGAACGTGAATTTTTTTTTTCTTTTTTCGATCAACTACCCTAACACTCAATACATAAATTACAACACCACACACCATTCCCACCTAATATTTTTACAATACAAAGATAAGGAAAAACTAGTCTACTCTAACTAACCGGAAAACAAAAAAAACTAAGCTATGAAAGCACTAAAAATTGGGTTGCCTCCTAACAAACGACTGATTTAATGTCGTGGAACGACTCAACACATGTTTAAGCATCGGTCAAGTCCACCGAGGTCTTATGATGTGCAATGTCACCACCCCAATAATGCTTTATTCTCTGGCCATTGACTAAGAATGTACCGCTTGAGCTCATATCACGTAGTTCCACCGCTCTATGAGGTCTTACACTTACCACAAAAAAAGGACCTGCCCAACGAGACTTAAGCTTTCCGGGGAAAAGCTTCAACCTTGAATTGAACAAGAGAACTTCCTGACCTGGTTCGAACGCACGATGTTTGATGTGCTTGTCATGCCACTTCTTCATCTTTTCTTTATATAATTTGGCATTTTCATATGCGTGCAGTCGAAACTCATCAAGCTCATTGAGTTGCAGAAATCTTTTCTCACCAGCTGAGTCCATATCCATATTTAGCTTTTTGATCGCCCAATAAGCTTTGTGTTCAATCCCGACGGGCAAGTGACATGCCTTCCCATAAACCAACCTGTACGGAGAGGCACCTATGGGAGTCTTGTATGCTGTTCGATATGCCCATAATGCGTCATCCAGCTTCCCGGCCTAGTCTTTTCTATTCCCACTCACTGTTTTCTCCAAAATCTACTTTATCTCTCTGTTTGAAACTTCTACTTGACCACTTGTTTGGGGGTGATAGGAAGTGGAAACCTTGTGCTTAACTCCATACTTTGCAAGAACATTATTCAGCATTTTATTACAAAAGTGAGTTCCTCCGTCACTTATCAACACTCTTCGAGTCCCAAAACGTGTGAATATGTGCTTCTTTACAAAGCTTACCACTACCTTTGCGTCATTAGTAGAAAGAGCAATGGCCTCTACCCACTTAGAGACGTAGTCGACCGCCACCAAGATATACCTATGACCATTAGAATATGGGAACGGTCCCATGAAATCAATCCCCCAAACATCAAAAAGCTCAACTGCCAGAATATTTTGCAAAGGCATCTCGTGCTTCTTCGTGATAGTTCCGATTCTTTGGCATCTGTCACCATTTTTAACAAAGGCATGTGCATCCTTAAATAATTTTGGCCAATAGAAACCTGATTGTAGAACATTTTGGGCGGTTCTATCCCCATCGTGATGACCTCCGTATGGCGAAGCATGGCAGTCATGTAGTATTACATTCATATCTTCTTCAGGAACACACCTTCGCACCAATTGATCTGTGCACTGCCTATATAAGAATGACTCATCCTAAATGTAGAGCTGCATATCATGTAAGAATCTTCTTCTACTGTCAGGTGTCAATTCTGGTGGTGTTTACCCCCTTGCAATAAAATCACATAATCTACATACCATGGGGCTTCACCCGAGGTGACTACTAATAACTACTCATCATGAAATGTTTCTTTGATTGACCCTCCATCAGCTATATGGCTCCGATTTTCAAGTCTGGACAAGTGATCAGCCACTTGATTTTCTGTCCCTTTTCGATCTCGGATCTCTAACTCAAATTCTTGCAGGAGGAGAACCCAACAAATCAGCCTCATCCTGGCGTCTTTCTTTTCAAACAAGTACCTAATAGCCGAATGATCTGTGTAGACGATGACTTTGGTTCCACTAGATAGGATTTGAACTTGTCAAACGCCCAAACCACTATAAGCAACTCTTTTTCAGTAACTGTGTAATTCATCTGGGCTGTATTCAGAGTTTTGCTCGCATAGTAAATGGAGCGAAAGATTTGTTTCTCATTTGCCCCAAAACAGTTTCAATTGTTATGTCACTTGCATCGCACATCAACTCAAATGGCTGCTCCCGATCCGGAGTAACAATAATTGGTGTAGTCACCAAATTTCCTTTCAGCTCCTCAAATGCTTTAAGACAAGCATCATCAAACTTGAAGGGGATATCTTTCTCTACAAGCCTGCACAAAGGAGAAGAAATTTTTAAAAAATCTTTAATTAAACGATGATAAAAACCTGCATGGCCTAAGAAACTGCGAATGCCTTTGATGGAAGTCGGTGGGGGAAAATTTTCAATCGCTTCCACCTTTGCTTTATCCACCTGTAACCCATTTGTGGACACCTTGTGCCCCAAGACTATACTTTCACGTACCATGGAATGGCACTTTTCCCAGGTTAGTACAAGGTTTGTCTCTTCACACCTAGCAAGCACTTTATCAAGGTTCGTTAAGCAATTATCAAAAGAACACCCAAACACAGAAAAATCATCCATGAACACTTCTACAAATCTTTCAACCATGTCAATAAAAATAGCCATTATACACCTTTCAAAAGTCGCAGGTGCATTACAGAGACCAAAGGGCATTCTCTTGAACGCATACGTGCCATAGGGACACGTAAATGTAGTTTTCTCTTGGTCCTCTAGGGCTATAGCAATCTGATTATACCCCGAATAACCATCCAGGAAACAGTAGTATTCCTGGCCAGCTAATCTATCAAGCATTTGGTCAATAAAGGGAGGGGAAAGAGGTCTTTCTGGGTGGCATTGTTCAATTTTCTATAATCTATGTTAATTCTCCACCCAGTGACAGTTCTTGTAGGAATTAAGTCATTACTTCCATTAACCACCACATTCATCTCCCCTTTCTTAGGTACACATTGAACGGGGCTTACCCATTTGCTATAAGAGATTGGAAATACAATACCTGCATCAAGCCACTTAATCACTTCTTTTCTTACCACCTCTTTCATGATTGGATTTAGTCGGCGTTGTTGCTCTACACTTGGCTAGTGTCCTTCCTCCATGAGGATTTTATGCATGCAGAAAACTGGACTAATGCCTTTAATGTCAGACATTGTCCACCCAATTGCTCGCTTGTTCTCACGTAGCACTCTCAACAGTTTTTCTTCCTGCAATTTAGACAAGTCAGAAGAAACAATAACAGATAAAGTGTCAGAACTATCCAAATAAGCATATTGAAGGTGAGGGGGTAAGGTTTTAAGCTCCAATTTTGGAGCTTCTTCAATTGACGGCTTTGGAGAAGGCCCACTTGGCCTATTAAGGGGCTCAAACAGGTGTATTCCATGCATGTAAGCACAGGATGCATCTAGGATATGCATCATCTCTTCAACATCATCATCAATCATCAAGTTATCGAACAACATAAGTGCTTTTTCTAGAGAGTCATCTAGATATACACTCATGTCAAGAAGTTGCTCATCCACCTTTATAACATATATCATCGAAAGCTCCTCATAGTGGTCGTGAAGTTGGATTGCTTTGTAGACATTAAAGACTGCTTCCTCGTTGTCCACCCTCATAATAATTTTTCACTCTCTCACTTTAATTATTGCATCACCAGTAGCGAAGAGAGGTCATCCCAATATGATTGGAACTTGTTCATCAGCCTCAAAATCTAGAATAATGAAGTCAGCTGGGAAGATGAATTTCCCAATTTGCAGCAGCACATCTTCAATCACTCCTTTAAGGTAGGCTATGGACCTATCAACTAATTACAACATCACAGTGGTGGGTCTAGGAGCTCCCAGACCCAATTGCTTAAACAAGGACAAGGGAATTAGATTTATTCTCGCCCCCAAATCACAAAGAGCACGACACGCGTCAATAATACCAATTTGCATATGGATGGTGAAGCTGCCAGGATCCTTAAGCTTTTGAGGAAGCTTGTTTTGAACCCTTGAAGTGCACTCCTCAGTAAGTGCAACTATATCGAACTCGGTCAATCTCCTCTTGTGAGACACTATATCTTTTATGTACTTAGAATACTTTGGAATTTCACAAAGTACATCCACCAGTTGAATATTTAATTGAACCTGGCTCAAAATAGAGAGAAATTTGTTGAACATGCGATCAGTATTCCTTTTCTGCAATCTCTGGGGAAAAGGTGGCGGTGGCCTTTCAGCCTTCGCTGGCTCTGAACCTGCATCATTTTTCTTTGACTCGTGTATTGCCTTAGGGATCAGCTCCCCCTCAGTTATAGACTTGTCCTTTCTCTTATTTGGATCTTCCTGTAGTTCCCTCCCGTTTCTGAGTGTAACTGCATTAACTTGAGGAGTTTTCTATGTATCACTGGGAAGAGCATCTGCAGGTCTAGTATTTTGATTTGTTGCTAACTGCCCCATTTGCCTCTCAAGATTTCTGAAATCGGTCCTGAGCTGTTGATTGTCAAGCAACAACTTCTTTAGCAAGTCATTTGTACTCTCTTCTGTTTGTTGGGGTGGCTTCTAAGGCTGATTGAAATTACCTTGGGGCCTATATTGATTCTGATTTTGTTTATTTCTTCCCCATTTGAAGTTAGGGTGATTCCTCCAATTTGGATTGTAAGTGTTTCCATATTGTGCACGTTGATTCATTGGACCCCTGCTGTGTTGCCTCACATAATATATAGATTCAGGATTCGTGAGGCACATGTCACTCATATGACTGTCACCACATAGCTCGCATCAAATAGACATCAGTTGTACATATTGTATTTGTTGTGTTTGTTGCATTGTCATTTTGTTCATCTGATTTGCCAGCTTTGCAATATCCGCTCTCATGGTTGAGAAGTCATCAAGCTCAATCACCATAGCTGCCTTCTGTTTAATTTCTCTTCTTGCGTCCCTATCTCCTTGCCAATTATGATCATTAGTAGTGAATTTATTTAGCAAAAGTTGAATTTCACTGTATGGCCTGGCCATGCAACTACCCCCACAACCTGAATCAAGATTCATCTTTGATGCCTTGTCTAACCCATCAATAAAAGTGTGCCCCAATACCTCATCAGTCTGACAATAATGCGGGCAGTCTCTGAGTAGCTTCTTGTATGTTTCCCAAGCTTGACGAAGTGTCTCGCCGTCCCATTGTTGGAACCCAATAATTTGGCTCCTTAGTGATTTGTCTTCTTAGTAGGGAAAAACTTGATTAAGAATTTCCTTGCCAAACCATCCCAAGTGCGGATTGAGTTCGCAGGCTCCTTTTGCAACCATTATTTAGCCTCCCCCATCAGTGAAAAGGAAAATAGTGTCAGCCTGACATAGTCCTTGGAAAAGTTTGGATAATTGTAGGTGTCCGTAATTTCCAAGATGTTCTGATTATGACTCTACAGGTCTTCATGAGATTATCCCACATATTTCCCTGTGGACTGAATCAGTTGTACCATATACCGTTTGAGTTCAAAATGCCACGTGATATCAGGCTTCACAATAGCCTGAGTCATATTAGCAAAATTGGGCCTTGCGGCTTCTATCATCAGACGCTCTTCATTACACGCTATCTCTATTGGTTGTGGTTGAACTACAATGTCCAACTCTCTTTCAATTCTCTTTCTATATTCGACTTCCTTCCTCACTCTATGAAGTGTTAGTTCAATTTTGTGGATCAAAAAGAAGGAGGTTGTTTGCGCTTCTACTCCTCCGCATTCAAGAGAAGAGACTGCGTTAACACAAACAAGGCAAACTAAAAATTAAAACTTGAACAAATAAGTAATAAAAGCTTAACTCAGTTAAGTAGCTAATTTCTAAGTCCTCGGCAACGACGCCAAAAACTTGTTGCGAACAAACACACCCACGCAAGTATACGTGGTCGTCAAGTAATATAGTAGTGAGTAGAGTATCGTTTCCACGAAGACTTATGATTAACTTTTGACTGATTCAAACTAAAATAACTTATCGATTCAAGAGATTTCTCACAAAATAGATAATTTATGAATTTACTACCTAAAAACTATCAAGTAATGAAATAACTAGAAATCGACCACAACACTTAGGAATTTCGAATAACAATCAGTTGGAGAGCATATCCCAGGATCACGGGTTAGCTAACAATCGTGTTATGTTCTTGGCTTAAAATGACTAATTGATTTATCTAGATTGTTTATTGACAGAGGTGATATTACTCGTAAGAATCTGTCGAGTCCTTACTCACCTATCCAAGTTAACTTAACGCCTATATGTCTATGGAATTAAGATTAACAAGAATGCATTTACAATTCCTGTATTTCAACCAAGCAAGGCAAATAGGTATATGTTTATCCTAATTGCGAATTCGTTCCCCGATGCCCGAGTTCGAGAACCTACTCTATTTAATTCTATATGGAATCTAGAATTGCCACTTTCGATTTCAAACTCTAGATTCGTAGATAGTATGTCACTGTTAGCTACTCAGCAAAATAATTAAAAACATAATTAAATAAATAACCCAATATGATAAAATCAACTTCGTCAAATTAAACTTCAAACATAACATTCATGTATCACCCATGACCCTAAAATAATAGGGTTCTTAGCTACTCATGTTCATACAATCATCAAAAATAAAGTTTTCAAACATAAAATCAATGAGTACTAGAAAAGAGATGGAAGAATTGATCAAATTCGTGCTCCCAAGTGTTTTTCTCTTTTGTTCTCCTCTCAAAATCACGTTCTCTCTCCCCAAAATAGATTTTGAGTAGCTTTTTATATGAGTTTGGGCTGTCTTAGGGTCAAAATACCCGAATCCTAGGCGAAAATAGGGAAGCTTCACGTCCCGAGCGTCCAGGGCAGCATGGAGCGCTTTCCCTGGCGCTCAAGAAAATAGCAATCTGGAAACTATGCCACAGTCAGCGCCCCACGCTGGCTGTGGCCCTCAAATTCAACTTTTGCCTTTTTGCTCCGATTTTGCTCCAATTCGCGCCATTTCGTCCTAAATTGCATCCAAATAATTCCTATACATAGAAATATCACAATTTAGCACAAATCATCATATTAAATATCTTAAATCTACGAGACATGAGCAAAATATGAGGCGATTTATACCAAAATATGCATATATTAAGCCGATTATCACCTACATAATATTTTACCTTTTCATATTTTGCAATTAAATTCGATATACTTTACACACTCCAAGTTTTTATTTTTATTTTGTTTTGGTTTAATTATCTTGTATTCGAAATTTATTGTCCCTTTTAATTAAATTCACGTCGTTTAAGATCTTTTTTAAGGTAAATTGCTTCCTACTTTCAAGGGATATATATGGTGAGATTGATGAAATCCCTCTGCGTTGGACCAGAAGTGTTCAGCTAGAGACCTGAGAATAAAAAATTAAAATATATACAAATATCAAAGCAGATTGCCAATAAAATTGCCAAGTTAGGTATGAATGCATTTTTTGTTGTTGCTTTGCCGTATGATATTTTTTCAATGCTTATAACAAATTATTTGTGATACAAAATAAATTTCAACCACAATATAAATATGAAGAAACATAATTTTATTGATAAAATGATGAGGGTACAATTCTTTTTGTTCCTTGAGTCTTCTCTCTAGATCGTTCTTTGTAATTCGAGGGCTTAACCAACGTATTTCTCGAATATAGGATGATGCGAACTTCCTTAGGATGTATTTGGTATCCATGAAAAGGAAGAACATTTGTTGATCACTTCGGCGGCTTTGAGAAGGACAATATTTTATGTCTTTGATCTATTTGTGAATATTCCATCAATTTTTATGGAATTTCGAGATGCTTTCAAAGGGAATATGTGGTTTCGCTTTATAGGTGTAACCAGGGTTTTGGGTAGAGTACCCTCCAAGCTAGGATTTCAAGTAGAGTAGCCTCGAAGTTAGGATTTCAGATAGAGTATCCTCCAAGAAAACCTCGATGGGCTCTACTTGTAGTATCTTTAATTTAGGATTTTTTCCCAAATTTCATATGGATTTGATCCCATAAAATTTTGTTGTCTACAAATGCCCCCTACTTCAAGGCTTGTCTGAGCGTATATTTACAAGATCGTCATACACGAGGCTTGAAATACCAGCAAAGAAGACACCACATTCTTTTCACCATGAGAGAAGAGATGAAGGGAAGATTTGGTCCCACTGGGCATGCCAAAATTTTTAACAGCTAAATTTGACTCTTGAAAAATAATAATCAAGACAAGAAATATAGCGAAAAATATTATATTCGATTTCAAGTGATGGGGTTACAATCTCTAAAATATTTCTAAATCTAAAGAGTTGTAGTCCTTTGATTCTTCTCCTCACGGACGATGGTTCAAGATCTTGAGAACTTGATCTTGAACTTAATGGATTTCAGATTTGTAGTATGTCACGAACAATTTGATGGTCGTCATGAACTAGGATTTGATGTTGGGTTATCACGAACGAAAGATTTGAAGCCGCCCGCCTATGATTTGAGTTCATCTTTGGAATTTGACCACAGACGACGATTGCAGATATGGATGGAGACCTTGATGATATTCTTCAGAGCTTCTTTAGCCTTTCCTTCAGCTTACTTCTTTGTCTTAGCCTTCTCCTTTGACCCCTTTATATAGGTGTGGGGTGGAGTAATCTCCAAGAAAATCCTAGTGGATAATTGGGCTTGAGGCTTATGGGCTGACCCATTTGATAGAGGATCAATTGACAGGATAGCCTAATAATATATTGGACTTTTATTTACAATTTATTTTAGATTTAAATAGTCGACCCTATTATACTAGAACCATAGTATCATTTGTAGTAATATGTATTTAATACATGATGAAATTTAAATTACTCGTGAGTTTAAATTTAATAAAATTTTATTTGTCTACATCCAGTAACTCATACGTCCATATCACATTGTGACAGGTAACATTTTTCCATCTTTCAAAGTAAGCATATTCGGTTTAAGCTAATTAATCCAAGAGGAAAGAGCTCTAACTTTTTAAATTTTTTAATTACCTCTCTCTCTTCATGAAAAAACAAATTTACCTTTCTCTCGAATAGAGTTTAACCATCTGATATTTGAAGTCTACCGGCCTAGATAATGTAAATTCAGAGCTACGCATAGCCCATTAAAGGAGAAACTGTTTCCTACCATGAGTTTGTCCATTCAAGATTTATTGTTGAATCAAAGAACACACACCTAATGATCAATCACTTTTTTTTTATCAACTTTCCCATTGGATGGGGGTGTTGTATTAATCAAAAGATGGTTTTCAATATTACAACACGAGGGTAAGTTACCCTTCAAAAGAATAGCAAGGTGATGATAAATACAGTTCACCTGCCACAACTTGAAGCAAAAAATATTATAGCTTACAAAAAATTTAGCTTTGTCATACTTGGTTCTTATACTAGCAACTTGAATTTTATCCAAAAGAAATGGTCTAGTTAGCTATTTGTTAGAGAAGAAAAAAACTCCATTTTGAGCCTTGTTCGCCAGTTTTGCTAAACAATCCGCTAGTTGGTTTGCTTCTCTGTAACAATGGTTGACGTGAATGTTTTCTGTGCTCCTCATTCGAGTTATCTTTTCAGTGATCTTAGCCATCCTTTAGTTCGTTTCTTTCTCCCCTTTTAACATATCAACGACTAAGAAGGAATCCATCTCTAAAGTGAAAGATGGGTGCCCATTTTGAATACACCAAGTCATTCCAAAGAGTGCATCATAGGCCTCAGCAAGGTTGTGTTTGTTACAGCTGTATGGAAAGGAGAAATCCATTATCGGATCACCATTGTCCCTTCTAAGAGCTCCCCCCACTCCAACACTCTTATCCCTTGTGTTGAAGCTTCTATCAGTGTTTAATTTGAGATAACCCAATTCTGGTTTTTGCCATTGGACTAAAATACAGCTTTGTTTAGGTTGCATCTTCAGTAAAGTATCGCATAGGTTATTCCAAGGCATCCTAAGATTGCAAGTTGGATAGGCCTTGTTGATGGCAACTTCCACATTCCAACCAATCTGTTGTTGCAATTTGTACATGTTGAATTTCTTCTGATCTCCATACTTGCAAGCACAAGTTTCCTTCCAAGATATCTTATTATAGTACTTTCCATTATCTATAAGGTCCTAATAAACCCTATCCTCTTTGTCTTGGGTTTCAATGTCTATGCTGGGGATATGGTCAACCAGGTGCTCCAGACGGACATTTTTCAGTTTATTAACATCTTACTTTCCTCCAGTGATGAATTCACTTACCAGAGTTTTGTAGCTCTTTATAGTTGTGTTAACTAAACCTGCGAGGTGACTTTTTAAGGTCCAATTGTCCTATCAAAAACTACTTGAACCAGAGTTTATTTTCCAAATCATGTGTTTTTCTGCATTGCTTCTAACTTTAAGAACATGTTTCCATGCATGAGAGTTCCCTGCAGCCCATTATATTGAAACCAAGTGAGATCTAATACAGTATTTATGCCTAACATATGTTTCCCAGAGAGATGATGTGGACATAATCCTCCAACATCTCTTCACAGCTAGCATATCACTGATATCTTCCATTTTTCGAAGACTATGCCCTCCTCCTCCATAGGAAAGGAGAGGTTGTTCCAGGAGCTCCAATGGTACCTCATGTGCTCACTTGAGTTACCCCATAAAAAGTTAGCAAAATACTTTTCAATAAGTTTAAAAGTAGCTTTGGAGGGGGGGGGGGGAGCATAGCAGATAGAGTATAAATAGGCAAAGATTGAAGGACATTTTTGATCAGCACAGTCTTACCACTATATGACAATAGTTTGCCTTGCCAATCATTAAGCCTTTTCACAATTTTATTAAGCAAGATGTCAAAATATTCAGATCTTTTTCTACCCACATAGAGAGGACAACCAAGGAAGTTAAGAGGAAAATTCGTATCCATAAAGCCAGAGCACTGCCTAATTCTACTAATCTTGTTTGTAGAAGTCTTAGGAGCAGTAAGGAAAAAGATCTTTTATCTATTAACCAGTTGACCAGAGCTATCCTAATAATTGCCAATTTGTTTCATAACAAGCTTAATAGATTTAGAGTTACCACTACAGAAAATTACATTATCATCATACGCTAAATGGTTAACTTTTGGATCCTTATTATGCATAGCAAAGGGAGTAAAATCCGAGTGATTATGCAAGTTGTTAAGAGACCTGGAGAGAACTTCAGCAACTATAATAAAAAGAAAGGGGGATAGGGGTCACCTTGTTTAAGACCTTGAGAAGATGAAAAAAAATCATGTCTAGAACCATTAATAATGATGGAGTAGCACACATTAGAAATTAGATTTTGGACCATGTCTATCCACTGATTGGAGAAACCAAATTTGCCTAACACAGAGTATAGAAAGTGCCATGACATTCTATCATAAGCCTTAGCCATATCAAGCTTAATGACAATATTACCTCCCTTATTTTTGTCAGAGATATTATGAATAATCTCTTGAGCTAAAAAAATATTTTCATAAATTAGTTTATCCTTCACAAAGCCACTTTGATTAGGGAAAACTACTTTATGCAACAATGGATTAAGCCTTAAATACAGAATTTTAGAAATAATTTTGTTAGAGAAATTAGTTAAACTAATTGGTCTAAACTCAGAAAAATTAGCAGGGGAGTTAACTTTGGGAATCAAAACTAAGAAAGTATGTGAGGAAAATTTAGTCAAACCTTTCCCTTTGAAGACTTCCAGCACAAAAGCACTGACCTCCTTTCTGATAATGTCCCAGTAGTTATGGAAAAAAGTACCATTATATCCATCTGGGCCAGCGGTGCTATCAGCACTAAGGGTAAGGACTGCACTTTTGATCTCCTCATTGTTATTATCCGTCTTCTTGTTCATAGACAGAGCATCTTTCTCATTCATTGTGGTCTCATATCCATCTCCCTCTTCCTTAAGTTGACTGGCCTTTTTCTTTTCTAGAGCCCTGAAATTAACTATGTAATGGCCCAATTTCCGGCAGTGTTTGCAGTACTTTAGAACGCCTTCATATTCTAATTTTGAGTATATCCCTTTAATGGCGATTCGTCGTATTCCTGTCCCACAAATACACTCCGTGGAAGTGTTTTCAAGAGGTCCACCTCCACTCTAATTTTGTCCATACTAGGCCTAGTTCTATCCATAGTAGCAGCATCTAGAGCAAGGGGCGTACCTACAGATCTCAATAGTTGTTTTATATAGTGCCATTCATGCATATGGAAGGGGAGCGCCGACAGAAGAACCCAAGCCGGAGTGACTGGTAGATCCTCCTCTGGTTTGAAATCCGCGACCATTTTTGTAGCCACATTTGCATTCCGTTCAATGAACTGTTCAATGAAGACGTTGTGATTGTCATACACCCTAATTCTGGTCGTCCCTTTAAGTGGAATAATTTCCTTAAATATTGACCTAATTCGATCAATTTGGGGACGAGGTCGGAGAAATTTTCCCACAATTGTATACTTACATGAGTCCGTCAGTATGCCATAATGGTCTTTTGCTTTGAATATCACTGTCGGCATGCCGTTATGAGTCGTGTGTCTTGCTATGAATTTTTCTTTATCTTGCCGATTAGGATTTGGATTAGGGATTTGAGAAGATGAATATTGAGCAAAGATGGTGTTTGCATATGTAGGTTTTCCTTGTTTAGGCTCCTCTCTAATGGTCGATTTGCCTGTTAGGGGAGATTGTGCTGCCGTACGCGTCGGTGGGAAGCCTCCCGGTGGCTCCATCTAGTGGAGCGTGGATCGTACGCGCAAGGTTAAGTAAAAAGAAATAGCCGTTTTTTAGAGAAAACGATTTCTAAAGAGAGGAGAGAGAATGGCCTTTGTTATGACGATAAGACGAATGAATGATCTATCACTAATATAGGATATGTAGGTTCCTATTATATTCACCTAATAACCTATCACTGATGCTAATATACAAACTTTAGCAAAGTAACATATACACTAATAATGTATTTTCTTAGCTCATCAATGTAGCTTGATTAACTCCCGATACAACACTTTAGTAATTAACTCCCGATATAACACTTTAGTAATTATTTCATTCGCATCATTATAAAACCATTCAAAATGAAAGAAGCTGGAAAAAAAGAGCCAATACCAAAAAATATTGTTGAATTTGGTATGCCGAAGAACATCAAGGTTGGATAAATACATTATGTGCAAAGGTTGCGGTAGCATAGAAAGTACTCCTTTCTTAAGAGAATATCAAACGTCGGATGAAATGATATATACATACATTTTTTTGTTTATGTCATATCGAAACGACAACGACGTAAAATTTTACATTTGGATGTAAACATCGAATACAGTCACTACTAAAAAAGGGGAAAATCGGTCGGTAAAATTGGCAAAAATTGACTGAAAACCGACTGATTCACAGCGATCGGTAATAGTATGATCGGTAGAGAAAATCGACTGACTTTGGTCCATATTTTCCGATCGATTGTGGTCGGTCAATTAAATTCTAAAAAAAACAATTCCCGAAAAAAATGACCGAAGTCCGTTAGTATTTTCAGAACGAAGTCGGTCGGTATTTTTAATGACGTAATTAAAAAATGCATCATGTGGAAATCGAACCAAGTATGTACTATGGCAGGATACTATTCTACCACTAAATTATTAGTGCATTTTGTGTTAATAATGTATTTTATTTTATCTATACTCTTTAGTTGTATTTTCCCGCAAAAATAAACGACCGGTCTGATACCGACCTATATCGGTTGGCTTTTTAAAATGACAGGCCGAAATAACCGATGTCTGCCGATTTTTTGAATACAACAACAACAACCCAGTAAAATTTCATCAGTGGAGTTTGTGGAGAGTAGAGTGTACGCAGACTTTACCCCTACCTAGAGGGGGTAGAGAGACTGTTTCCGAGAGACCCTCGGCTCATAGACAATAGATTTGTGACAACAAAACTCGAAAAATAATATCAGCAACGTGAGAGACAGCAAATAAATGAAAAAACAGTAACACAAATATTATGCAAAAGTGTGAAACACAACATAAATCACTAGCAGTGCTAGACAAAACACTATCATACTCGTCAGTTGGTTGGTTTCTTGAAAAATAAATTTTGCGGAACACAAAAATAGTTTTATGCATTTTAGCGTCAAAAAAATATACCAAAGTTGGTCAGTTTCGTAAAAATAATTAAAAAAAGAAATATTTCGAAAAATCGATCGAAGAAATCGGTCGGTCAACCGTGTTAATTTTTGACCGCATTTCTTGTAGGGTGTAAGCATTAACCATTGGCTTACATCCCAAAGTCAAATGTCTTGATAATACAAAGACTTTTTCATTAGCATTAAATGCTATACTTGTAGTCGGTAAGCTAGCTTGGAGCTTAATCTTCAATACCACTTATTCATTTGAACCTCCTTTTCCAGATTACGGCGTAACGCACTATTCTTTTCCCTATGAGTTATTAACTGGTTATGAGTAAAGTATAAGTAAACCTACATCATATGGCACACGTTTTATTCATTTTAATTCCTGATATATATGAATTGGTATACTTGTCCGGATTCATGCGTAAACTAGTAAATTAAACTTTGAACGACAATATTGTATTGGTAAAAAATAAACTTTATGCGTGTAATAATTTTGGTGACAAGGCAATCTACGTGTGTCAATGGAAACATGACAGCTGGTCAGAAGTTTAGAAAGACGTACGGGGCAAAGAGGACGGAATAGCATGCCCACAAGACAATAAGATTCGGGAGTTCCAGTCTAATTGATGAGTTAAAGTCTAATTGATGAGTTAAAGAGACACAATCAGAATGAACCAAGGCAGAAAAAAGGGCAGATTCAAAGGTTTTCAATCAATGAGCTAAACGTTACATAATCTTCGCGCAACAGTTACAATTACCAATTGTAACGTTACGTTAATGATATTATTAGTCATTAATGCTCAATTATTAAGAAGAGTAGACGTTATATTAAGAAATTCCTTGACTAAAAATTCAATTCTTTGGTTAAACAAATTGGTTCCGTTACCGGGAATCTGATAATCTTTATTTTTTCGCGAATAACTTTATCGAATCATGTATAATACCAATGACAATAACCAACAAAAAAATGGAACCCCAGTTCCATCGCCTCAGGGATCCCCACGAGGTTCAAAGGACAACTCCCCAGAAAGATCTACAACTCATAACAATGATCAAATTGAAAACGAGCAAACAGGAGAACAAGACCCTGTGAAGAAGTTGGTTGGTGAATATGTGAGTGAAGCTCTTCAAGCTTTCATGAGGGGGCTACCAACTGTGTCGCGTATGCCTCCTCCAAACAATACCGCGACTGTAGAAAATCCACAATCTGGACTAGCAAATTCAGGAAGTAGAGGCACTCTAAATGAATCACTTGGAGGAAGACCAGGTATGTCTAATAATTCAGATTTACAATCTTTAATACTAACCTTGTAGAAACAAGTGAAGGAACAAAATGATCGCATCGAGCAAATTCCTGGAGTACCACCTGTCATCAAGGGTATTGATATTAATAAATACTCTCAACAACCCTGGAAGTCAAGTGCAGCACCTTTACCGATTCCTAAGAAATTCAAAATGCCTGACATACCAAAGTACAATGGGACAACTGATCTACGTGATCATGTTACTGCTTTCACCATAGGAGTAAAAGGCAACGACCTGACTAAGCAAGAAATTGAATCCGTGTTGGTCAAAAAGTTTGGAGAAACACTCACCAAAGGAGCATTAACATGGTATTCTCTGTTGCCCAAAAATTCTGTTGATTTTTTTGCTGAGCTTGCAGATTTGTTTATAAAAGCACATTCCGGTGCGCAAAAAGTGGAAAAGAGAATGGAAGACATATTCAAAATAAAATAGGGATATACGGAGTTGCTTCGTGAATTCGTAGACAGGTTTCAACATGAAAGGATGCTTCTACAAGAGTACCTGACAATTGGGCAGCTATGGCCTTTGCAAGTAATTTGAATGATAAAAGATCTGAAGCCACGAGGAGACTCAAAGAGAGCTTGAGAGAGTTCCCAGCTACGACATGGAACGATGTTTATAACAGGTACATCACCAAATTACGAATTGAGGAAGATACTATTGCCCAATCAAAGCGGAAGACAGGATGAGTTCTAGACACTCCGAATCAGAAATGAGAACTGGAAAAAACAGGTACGATCCATATATGGGACCTTCGGGATGTGAGGCTCGTTCCAAATTTGAAAACCCACGGTCTGATCGCAAACCATCGAATAAATATTCGAGCTCATCATCATCAAGATCCAGAAAGGATTGATATGAGCGAAATAGAGGTAATACAAGAATTGGAGACTACAATTTCAATATAAGTACTTCCGAATTAATTACAATATTAAGAAATATGGATGATAAAGTTCGATGGACAAAATAAATGAGATCAAATCCAAATAGAAGGAGCCCAGACTTCTTGTGTGCATTTCACAATGATCATGGACACAAAATATCAGACTGCAGGTTATTGCAAGTTGAGGTAGAACACTTATTAAAACAAGGTTATCTAACATCATTGCTTAGTTAAAAAGGTAAACACGCATATATGAAAAATAGGCAAGAGCTCCCAAAACCACCATCTTCGAAGAGAACTGTAAATGTGATAAATGGAGGAGAGGAGGTAAATGGCATAACTTATACTTCAGCAAGAAGGATGACCAAGTTCACAGTGACCCACGGGAAACAGACTCGTGAGATTTGGAGGCTGACAGCATCTCATTCGACGACTCAGATGTTGATGGATTACTGCTTCTACATAACGATGCACTAGTAATATCTCTACTTATACATGACACTAACGTAAAAAGAGTATTGATTGATCCACGTAGCTCGGTCAATATCATTATTCTGAGGGTTGTGGAAGAGATGTTAATGGGGGACCGTGTAATTACAAAATCATGTTCCTTGTCCGGATTCGACAACTCTACTGTCATAACAAAAGGAGAAATTGAGCTTAATACCTATGCAGAAGGCGTCGTCAAGGAAACAAAATTTCAAGTTGTAGATACAAATATGGCTTATAATGTAATCATGGGGCGACCATGGATCCATGACATGGATGCAGTACCATCCACCCTGCATCAGGTAATCAAATTCCCTTCTAGATGGGGAATCTAGCAAATTCAAGGTGATCAGCAGACTTCAAGAAACATCAACTCAGTGATGCATTCCAATAAAAAAGAAATAGCGGAGGAATCAAAATACGAGGGAGCAACTCGAATAGACACGGAAGGAAATGATAAAGACATGGTGAATCAAATCACCACGGATGTCACATCAAGACATACGGACATGGATTCCAGACCTGATGTTATTCAAGAACCAGAAGAGAATGAAAATATCAAGACAACGACTGAGGAGCTCGAAGCTGTTCCACTGTTCGAGCTTAAGCCTGAGCACAAAATCCACATAGGAACAAGGCTAAGCCCGACCAGAAGAGGTAAGTCAATTGAATATTTAAAAGTTAAGCAGATTGTTTTTCTTGGTTCCATTCAGATATGACAGTATACCCCCAGAAGTGATGACTCATAAACTAAATGAAGACACATCATTCATACCTGTCAAGCAAAAGAAAAGAAAGCAGGGATAGTTCAAGAATCAAGTGATCGATGAAGAGGTACAAAAACTCTTAAAAATCGGTTCAATACGTGAGGTAAAATATCCTAATTGGTTAGCTAATACTGTAGTGGTACCTAAAAACAACGGTAAATGGAGAGTATGCGTAGATTATACGGATTTGAATAAAGCATGCCCAAAGACTCATTTCCATTACCGCACATAGATTAAATGATTGATGCCACTACAGGTCATGAATTATTAAGCTTTCTAGATGCATATTCTGGTTACAATCAAATAAAAATGGACCCCTCAGACGAGAAAAAAAACCTCTTTTATTACATACAGGGGGACTTATTGTTGCAAAGTCATGCCTTTTGGCTTGAAAAATGCTGGAGCCACGTATCAAAGGCTAGTGACCAAGATGTTCCAGGAACATCTGAGGAAAACAATGGAGGTGTACATTGATGACATGTTGGTAAATTCAATGAAGGCAGAAGATCATTTCCAAAATCTCTCAACTACTTTCGAGATCCTCCGCAGGTATAACATGAAGTTAAATCCAGAAAAATGCGCCTTTGGCGTCGAATCAGGTAAATTTTTGGGTTTTCTCGTATCAAATAGAGGCATTGAAGTAAATCCTGTTCAAATTAAAGCTATTGAAGAAATACCTGATGTACTAACGAGCAAAAAAGAAGTTCAAAGATTAACAGGTAGGATTGAAGCTTTAGGAAGATTCATCTCCAGATCTTCAGAGAAGAGTTTTAAATTCTTCTCATTACTAAAGAAGTAGAATCAATTCAAATGGACTGAAGAATGTCAACAAGCTCTTAAAGACTTGAAGGCTTATCCATCGAATCCCCTACTACTGTCTAAACCAAAGGAAGGGGAAATGTTATACATTTATCTTCATGTGGTAGAAATAGCCGTAAGTGCAGTCCTGGTAAGGGAGGACAAAGGTAAGCAATCTCCTATATACTATGTAAGTAAGTCCTTACTAGATGCTGAAACTAGATATACTCATCTAGAAAATTAGCCTTGGCTCTAATCATGGCAGCTAGAAAGTTAAGACCATACTTTCAGTGTAACCCAATTACTGTTATAACTTCATATCCTTTGAGAAATATTTTGCATAAGCAAGAACTGTTAGGAAGACTGGCTAAATGGGCAATAGAACTAAGTGAATATGGCATAGTCTATCAACCTAGGACTGCAATAAAGTCTCAGGTTTTAGCCGATTTTTTCACAGATTTGAACACTAGCTTAATTCCTGAAGTAGAAAAAGAATTACAAATCTTTACCGGAGATAATCCAGGAATATGGACTCTATTCACCAACGGCTCTTCTAATATCAAAGGAGTTGGGTTGGGAATTGTTTTAATACCACCTTCGGGTGAAAAGATAAGGCAAGCTATTAAAAGTTATCCCATTACTAACAATGAAGAGGAGTATGAATATGTCATTGCAGGACTCGAATTAGCACGAGAACTCTCACTTGAGCAGATCGTGATCAAAGTGACTCTCAACTAGTGGTGAACCAGATGCAGGGGACTTATACTGCTAGAGAGACTTGAATGCAACAATATCTGGAAAAGGCACGAGTCCTGGTAAAGCAATTCCAGTCATGGAAGATTATGCAAGTACCTAGAGAGGAAAACGCAGAAGCGGATGCGTTAGCTAATCTTGCAGCCGTTACCGATGTATCAAATAAAGACAATGCTATTGTGATACACTTATTTCATTCAGGAATTGACCAGGCTATTGTCTTACACTTATTTCATTCAGCAATTGACCAAGACAAGAATGAGGTAACATTTAATAATCTAACCTAGGATTGGAGAAACGAAATTGTAAATTTTTTGCAGAATGGTACCGTTCCTGAAGATAAGAAAGAAGCTCAAGCACTTTGCCAAAAAGCTGCACGGTACTGCCTAGTTCGTGACACTCAGTATCGCAAAATGTTTGGAGGTCCCCTAGCAAGGTGCCTTGGACCAAACCAAACTGAGTACGTGATGAAAAAAGTACACGAAGGAAATTTTGGGAACCACGCAGGTGCAAGATCCTTAGTCAAAACCCTAATCAGAGTAGGGTACTATTGGCCTAAGATGGAAAAAGACACTGAAATTTCATAGCTAAATGTGATAAATGTCAGCGATATGCTAATAATATGCATCGGCCCGCAGGATTACTACACCCAGTTGTATCACCTTGGCCATTTATGAAATGGGAAATGGATATAGTAGGACCTCTAACCCCAACCAGAGGAAAGGTACGATTTTTACTTGTATTAACAGATTATTTCTCAAAATGGGTGGAGGCAGATGCTTTTAAATAAGTGTGAGAAAAAAGAAGTGAAAAGTTTCATATCGTGAAACATCATATGCCGTTTTGGTGTACCAAAGGAAATTCTATGTGATGATGGCCCACAATTCATAGGCTCTCAAATCACAGAATTCCTCCAAAGCTAGAAAATCAAACGAATCACTTCTTCACCACATCATCCCGTGGATAACGGGCAAGCTGAGTCAACAAATAAAATCATTGTTAACAACTGAATAAACAATTGGAAAAAGCTAAGGGGAATTGGCCTGAAGAACTACTGGCGGTATTATGGGCTTATAGAACTACTGCAAATACAGACACGGGAGAAACCCCATTCGCGATTGTTTACGGCTCAGAAGCTCTAATACTAGTGGAAATTGGTAAATCGAGCATGAGATTCACAACAACAATAGTAGAAACAAACAATGATGAGTTGAGAACAAATCTATATTTACTCGAGCAAAGGAGAGAAGCTGCTTTAATACGCATTGCCTCTCAAAAGCAAATCATAGAGCGATATTACAAAAGAAAAGCTCACCTCAGATACTTCAAAATTGGGGACTTTGTCCTTAAGAAAGTTTTTCAATCAACAAAGGAGGCTAGAGCATGAAAATTAAATTCAAATTGGGAAGGACCCTACAAAGTGTGTGGTATTTATAGAAAAGGAGCTTATGAGCTGGAAACCATGGATGGCAGAATTTTACCAACAAGTTGGAACGCTGTTCACTTGAAGAAATATTACCTCTAAAGAGAAGGAATACCCACGGTCAGGTATCATTACGTTCAATTTTATTTAGTACAGTTAAAATTATACTAACCATTTTAGATGATAGTCAAAAAGCTAACCCATAACCTGATGATGATATTAGACCTGAATAGACACGAGGAAAAAACTGAATTTTCGGTCTAGGGTTACAACTTTCTGATGGACGTTTCAAACGGTTAAGCAGTCATCATCTAAACTATATACCTTCGAGTCCCGTATGTTTTTCCTTTTCAGGAAAAGGACCGCAAGAAAGGAATAGTCAAGTGCTCGAGATTTCATTCTTCAAAGGTCAAACACTTGGAGGACTATACAGTATGGAAAGAGGAAAAGAAGACTATCAAAAGAGTCAAAGTTCAAGCCTGAAGATCCATTTTTCCCAACAAGTCAAAAGTTATGAGCAGAATCAAAGAGCTAAAGACAAAAACACAAAGCCTGATTCAGAAACCTACAAAGAACACACTCGTGAATACAAACGAATGTTTATGTTAAAGGCAAAATTTAGTTACGGGAAGAAATTCATACCCCCCGTGTTTATTCAAAACCTGTTGTAAGAAAAATAGTTACGAATGCAGAATTCCAGTTTAATTACCATAAAATGCCAAAAAGTGTAACTTGATCATTTCGAAGAGTTGGTTATGGTTCCTTGGGTTGTATTTGATGTCCCAGAAAAATATCATGCAATCAGGTACCTGCTCCACATCAAGGCGTCTGGCTGAGACCATGGATGGCGATAATGCAGGCATGACTTACAGAATTCTAGTTTAATTGCCATAAAATGCCAAAAAGTGTAACTTGATCAGTTCGAAGCATTGGTTATGGTTCCTTGGGACGTATTTGATGTCCCGGACAAATATAATGTTATCCGATACCGGCTNAACCCGAACGTAAAGCATGCAAACACTTAAGAGTAAAACGAAAACTCGAAAAAACACAAGTCATGCTAAGAAATGTAAATATTAATATTATATAAAAACTAAGTATTAACTTAGTTTAAACCAAAAGTGTTTATACAAAGTTGCCTCTAAGTTGTCATTGGGGACTTACTATACCAAACTTCACCCCCAAAAGGGACCGAGGGTAACCATCAATTTTTCCAAAAAAGAAAAAGATAAGGGTTGATAAACACTTTCACTAGGCACTACGAGGATTATCTTCATCAGCAGGAGGAGCAACTTGAGGTGGCGAGGCTTGGGCAACAGCTTTATCAGGCACGATCTCATCACCCATTGGAAATTCAACTTCAGGTGATGACAAATTTTGACTTTGCCGAGACTTCTCAATCGTCTCCTTAGTCTTGGCAATTTCAGCTTCTAAGTCAAAATTTCCTTGGCCTATTTCCATCAATGTATCAAGCCGGACATTCAAATAAGCCGAACTCACATCAACAACTTCCTTATCCTCAAGATCCTCGTAATCTTTCTCCCATTGTTCAATATCGGCTCTCAGCTCATCTCTTTCAACCACGATAGCATCATAAGAAGCCTACAAAGGGGTAAGAGATATTTCCAGAAATTGAATCTTGTTTGAAGATTCACGGAGGTACTCTTGGTTCTGGGTAAGTGATTGCACAAGTTCACCAGCATAAGCCTCCTTCTGGTCCAACAAAGCCTTCAAGCTTCTTATCTCTTCAGTAGCATGGGAAAGCTGCTCCGCAAAGGAAGACTCTAAGATGTTTTTATCCTTGCCTGCCTAACTTGATGAAGCCTTCTCAATGGCCAATTCCGCTGCAATTACTCTGATTTGCTGCTCCAAGGTACACTTCTCCTCCTCTACTGCCTCCATATCAAACTGAAGACTCTCGAATTGCTCCTTCCAGTTATCAACCTCGGTATGATAGTCATTCGCTAATTGCTCCGTATGAACGATCCTTTTCATCAATTCCGTACCAATAAGATTGATCTACACAAAAAGAGAAGTTAGATATTTGTACGGGATATATAAAAAGGGGGGAACGGTAAAAAAAAATACCTTTAAGGACGAGTGAAAAATCTCGTTATCCAAGTTAATGAGCTATGCCTTTCCAATTTAGACTTTTCAACCAGGCCTATCAGAGGCTTCAACCACACATCCGCCTGGCCTGATTTCTTTAAGAGGTTACCTCCCGCAGGTACCTCTATTATAATTTGCTTCATCTCCCCAATATTGGAAGATCCTACTTCGACAGTAGAAGGCACATAAGTAAGGCTAGATGAAGGAGCCATGGATGGAATAGGCAGGGGAGCAGAAACAACAACAGGTACGGCAGACGAGAGTTCCACTGGAGCAGATGGAGGAAAAATAACATGAGGTACTTCCTCTGAAACTGTGCCAAAGCCTCGGTGGAATAATTGTTCAATTGATTCATTAACAGAGTAAGTAGTTGCATCTTCAGGAAATCTCTGACTCAAGCACGGAAGGTGGATTAGTAACTGGAATAGATTCATCGTCAGACACGACCTTTCTTCTCCGTGACCTCCGAATCAGCGAACCTTCCTCCTGCTCTTCCTCATCTTCCAAGGTTCGAGACCCACTTGCTTTCCTTTTTGATGAAGAAGAGTTCATAATAATTTCTTGGGCCTTGGCCAAAGAAAATTTCGAAGAGCATACTACAGCAGCAGAGACCCCACGATTAGGAAAACTTGACAAATAAAAGGGGTTAGAGAAGCTTGAAAGGAGAAAGAAAGGAAATATAAAAACAAACCTACCATAGGTTTTCACTTTCCAACCAAACCTCGTCGAGAGGTACTTCCAAGAACGTTCTTCAATTGGAGCAATCAACAATAATTTTTCTACCCAACCACGAAAATCGGAGACCTCCTCAACGGTTCCCATGGTTGCTGCAAGAAGAACAAAAAAATAGTCACGGCACTGAAGATCTATAAAAAAAATATATAAAGAAGAAAGTGAGCAAAATTGTACTCACGTGCAAAGTTCCACTTATCAGGGAAGGGGAGATTCTCTTCACCTACCAAATATTTAGTAGGGACAGCAACATACCATACATACCACCCTCTATCTTTATCATCATCAGGTATAACAAAAACTCTTTTACTCTTTGGCGGAACAATATAGGAGAATAGAGATGATGAAAAGTAAAAGGAATTGAAGCTAAGGTGGCCAAATATCCAAGGCATTCTACTGCCCTCCAGATAAGAGGACCGATCTGTCCCAAACACACATTAAAAAATTGACAAAACCCTATGATGACAGGGTCGATGGGAGGCTTGAATCCTAAAGTAAAGGGGTAAGTATACACAAAAGAATACCCAGTTCTCTAAGAGTTTATTCTCTGATTCTCATTGGGAACTAAGACTGGAAAGTCAGATTTTCAATAACAATCTCTACGCACGAGTGAAACTAAACCCTCCATGTTTTCTTTTTTTATCATTTACAAAAGAAAACTCAGCAGGAACAATTTCATCAACTTTTGGCTCACGAAGTGGTTTGTTAGGTTTTCTACTCTTAGAAGAAGATCCAGAAGCTCTAGCCCTAGAAGAAGACGAAGAAACATTAGCCCTCGAAGATGGTGGGGGAGTAATGTTGCAAGGGGAAGAAGAACCCCTAGAAGGAGTAGAACTCAAGCTTCCTAGTCTACCACCCCTCTTACTCCGGGTTGGAGCAGAAGAAGGAGATAATTCGTCTACACCGATAACCTTCTTGGGTTCTTGATTTGAGGAAGACATATTTACGTGAAAGAGGAATTTACAAGTAATGAAAGAAAGTTAGAAGTCTTTCGTGAAAGAAAAGGCAGGCAAAAGGGGTATTTAAATTTGAAGCAACCGTAAAAAAAAAGGGAAAAAGACACTAATGTGAAAGTCATGATTAGAACTGTCACTTCGTGACTGATGCAGCCGCAAAATGACCTAAAAGACGCTGACGAATTGCAGAATCAATCCGAGAAAACCACATGGCACTAGCATTAAATGGAAGTGACAAGCGACGCATACATTCAGATACAGATGTAATGGTACGAGTGAAACGGCAGCAAAAAATTCCCTCGATAAATGAGTATCCACTTACCTAATATTTAATTGACAAATAAATGGTAAGTGGGGGGACTATACGTATTGGTAAAAACACAAACTTCACGCGTGCAATAATTTTGGTGACAAGGCAATCTATGTGGGTCAATGGAAACATGAAAGCTGGTCAGAAGTTTAGAAAGACGTACGGGGCAAAGAGGAACGGAATAGCATGCACACGAGACAATTAGATGCGGGAGTTCCAGTCTAATTGAGGAGTTGAAGAGACACGGTGAGAATGAACAGGCAGAATAAAGGGAAGATCCAAAGGTCTTCAATCAATGAGCTAAATGTTACATAATCTTCACGCAACAGTTACGATTACCAATTGTAACGTTACGTTAATGATATTATTAGTCATTAATTCTCAATCATTAAGAAGAGTAGACGTTATATTAAGAAATTCCCTATAAAAGGGAGTAAAACCTCACTTGTATGGACACGTTTGAACCACTATTGAAATATACTTACTTTTATGCTATCTTATTTTTTTCTTATTTACAAGTCTAAATCCTATTATTAGCTAATTTCTTTGGTTATCAGAAACCCGAGTACTTCTTAAAATAGCTTTGACTAGGAATCCAATTCTTTGGTTAAACAAATATATCAGACAATAAAAGAGAAATATATCAAAAGCGACACAAACGGTTAAAGTGGTTCGTTCAAGTAACCTATGTCCATAGGCGGTAATGATCAATCCACTATATAAAAGAGAATATAAATATCGAGAGAACAACCTAACAAAGAGGCAAACATAAGTGGCAGACTAACTTTGTAAAATTTGGTGGGATAGCCACTTTTTAAAGTGGTATTTACTTTGTATCTAGCATTTCTAATGCTGAGCAAAAATAGACACTAGTCTATTAAAATTAATATAAAAAGACGGTGTTACCCTTTCTTCTATCTCTTTTCTGTTCTAACCAATTTCTGCAAATACGTCCATAAGGAGAAAACAGATAATTAAAAGCACTCCTCTAGCTCACCCCATGATCCCCTAGCCAGAATTGAAGTACACAAGGCTTCAAGAAGTTCATTTTTCATGCTCAGCATCCAGAAAGACAACTTTTCTGCTGCATTTCAAGTCAAGATGTAGCCAACCTTCTTAAAGACAAGCAACCCTTTTTAAATTTTGGAGAATAATAATGGAAGAACAAATTTCATATTTGATAAGGGGACTTTGTACCAACCTCTTTAAATGTGTCAGCAAACAACAGCTGCCGAAGATGTGAAGGAATTTCATTAACTCCATTTGATCAATTTGAATTTGTGCAAACCAATTAATTGTCCTTTACTCAGATAGTAATTTTGCGAGCTCAGATGATTGTGTTACAGTTGTTCTTGTTGGTATTTTTCTGATAAAGAGAGTGTAATGGGACGAACAATGTCGTATTTTGATGGAAACTGTTGGTGAAGAGAATGGAGAGGAAGTGAAGAAGACAAAGATAATGTAGTCATGAAATTAGAGTTCCAAGTTCAAAAAATAAGGACATGTAGTCCTAAACTTAGACTTACAAGCTCAAAAACTAAGAATAGATAGTCCTCAACTTAGACTTACAAGCTCATAAACTAAGGACAGTTCGTCTTGAACTTACAGTAACAAGCTCATAATTTAAGGACACTTGGTCCTGAACTTAGAGTTGGAAGTTCAAAAATTAAGGACACTTGGTTCGTAACTTAGAGTTACAAGCACAGAAATTAAGGACATGTAGTCTTTAACTTAGAGTTACAAGAACAGAAATTAAGGACATGTAATCCTAAACTTAGACTTGCAAGCTCATAAATTAAGGACAGCTAGTCCTGAACTTACAGTAACAAGCTCATAAGTTAAGGATACTTGGTCCTGAACTTTATAAGCAGAAGGGTATTTTCGTTCGGGTGGGTAAAAGTTTATTAAAGCAGTGGCTAAAGACTAAAGATATTTTAAACAGTGTCTTAAAAGTAAATACATGTCTTATTATTGGCTAACTGTGCACTTCCCCCACTAACTTTTGTCCTGAAATTCTCCCAAGGGGACAAGACCCTCAATGCCCTTATGGCTACATTGTGGACAGAGTGCATCTAGAAATTTTAATTCTATGGTTCAACATTTAAAATTTTTAATAATAAACCCATTATGGTTTAAAGTTATGGGTTCATATCTAATATTTATTATAATTTTAGTGATTCTTACATATAAATTTATGCTCTACATAGAAAATACTGAGTTCAGTTGAACCTGGAAATTTACTGCATCTGTCCTTGGTTGTGGATGTTGTTGAAGGAGAAGGAATGATCCTCAATTTATAAAAGTCCAAAATATTTTTTCCAAGAAAAATGAGTACTAGCCAAATATAAGAGATCTATAATTTCCTTCTAAAAGAAGGAAAACCCAATTATAGTAAATATGTTGTTCTTTCATTCAAGAAATATGAAAACCAAATATGATAAGAAAATCAGGACAAACACGTAACAATACTAACCGGAAAAGTGAGATTTGAAATCATAAAAATAACATAAATTAAAACATGCTACAATATGTGAATGTAACCGGAAAAATAAATTCTTTTGAAATCTTACACGTGAATTGTATGATAATAGATCGTAGTTCCTAACTAGGAAAACAATGAGTTCATATTTGTAAAATTAATTCAATCGTAAGGCATACACAAAGTGACGATGGACTTCTCGATGTCAAATTATGGATTGTATATATTTTTCAATCTTTTTTCACGTGTTTGTATTTTACATGATTATACAAGACTCGACACGCAGTGTAGGTATTGGCACGCAATCTCGCTTTCTGTTGGTAGAAGGTTTATATGACTAACCATTGTTTTCTTTCATTGTTGATCACCTATTTTGTTCTGTTTTTATATGGCTTTTTGGTACTGTCCCTTCTTGTCTATATTTTCATCCATGTGATGCTTATACTTTCCTGAGCCCAGGGTATATTGGAAACAACCTCTCTATCCTCCCAAGGTAGGGGTAAGGCATGCATACATACTACCTTCCCCAGACCCCACGGTGTAGGATAAGACTAGATATGTTGTTGTTGTTGTATATGTTTGACCAAAAAGTAAAGCACTTTTGGTTAAACTAATTAAAAGATAAATAAGGTGAAGGGCAAATCCTAGTCAAGCACAATAAATTTTAGATCTAATCACGTGCTTAAACAAAGTCCGCTAGTGGATAGAACCAATTATGAGGTTATTAAATGAAATCTTTGAAAATAAAAGGGACAATAATGAGCAATAAATATGAAAAATGGAAATAAATATAAATAGGAAGTACGGTTCACCCAAATATTGAATGGTGTGGATGATTCTTCCCTCTGACAACAACCTGTGACAAATGAATATGAAAATAGACAAAGCTTTCTCGAATCGTGTGAGTGGAAAGGTAGAATAAACAATAAATCAAATCAATGTGGAAATATAAAGTTTTGTATTATATCACAAGAGTCAACTTCTTCCATTAATTCTTATCATAGTGAATCTTACGTGCCTTTTTCCCCCTATCTTTTACTATTTATATGGGATATTCCCAAAAAACCCTAGAAAGTACAGCAAAAGAAATATTCAATAGAATATTCCTTTTGGTAATTCTAAGTTATACTAATCGTTATTCCTATTCTTCGCTACTCGACCTCGGCTTTAACGACTTGCTCGACGATTGCTCATGGTTGGACCCTGATCGACCTCGGCCTAACCGCCCAAGTTGAACCGCAAATTTCTCACTTAACAATCTTCTCACGCCGAATTTTCTTAGCCCGATTTCGACCCATACAGTTAGTCCCTCCGCTTATTGAGGTCGCCTTCTGGTCGACCTCAATGAGTGAACTTTATTAGAGGCAACTTAGGAAAAATTCGGGCGTGGTGGTCGAGTAGGGGTGATCATTGCCGAGATGGTGACATGTCGCCCTGATAGTTGTGGTCAATGAAGTTGGTGCAAGGTGATGTCACTACCACATGTATCATCATTGTGCATCTTCCCGATGCATTTCCTCGTTCCTCGAGCCCTTATCATTTCGATGCTTGGGTCACTGGCAGTTGTTCGCATCGATTCGAACGCCCTGGCTATCTATAAATAAGGAGGGAAAAGCTTCTCAAAGAAACGTTTGCATTCTCTGAATTTTTCAACCCTGCACTTTGCTTCTCCTTCTTCTTCTTGTGGTCATACATCCTGCAACTTCTAATGTCACCACACTAAGACGGTTTCTGACCCTATTCCATTATCGGTGTCCATGCCTTCTGGTGGAGGAGAATCCATGGTAATGGAGGACGAAAGCTTCCCCCTATGGAGGAGGTCGTTCCTCATAACCCAACTTCCAGACCAACTTCTCGAAGGAACCTGCTCATGACCCCGAGTCCGCGAGGTCTAATATGAAGGCAAAACATCTAGCCGCCCTTAGGGTCAAATATAGCATTCCTACTCACGTTGACCTGGTTCCAGTCGGGGACGACGTGATTCAAATTCATCGGCCCGGGTACTGCACGTGTTACGCCTAGCCGTTCCAATTGGGTTGTTCTCTTCCTCTTCCTCATTTGGCGGAAGTGTTCTCCCGTTACTACGGCGTTTTCACGGCACAACTTTTCCCCTACCTTTATAAAGTCTTCCTCATGTTGGCAAAATCTGCAGGGCTGGCCGACTGTGGAGTTTCTGCTCCATCACTTACTGCATCTCTTCGCACCAAGCTTCTGTAGGGCACGATGATACACCTTCGCCACCGCGGTACCAAAGGGCTGGTGGTAGGGATGGACGGCAAGACGAACTGCCGATTTTGGGTCAACTATTTCTTCGTCTAAACCTAGTACGTGGTGGAGAACCCTAGCGGGTTTCCTGAGCAGTGGAATTTTGCTCGTAAGTGTCCTTGTTAATTGGAGTACATTCTCTCCCTTATCTTCATGTTTCGTGACTTATTTTCTTTTTCCCCCGTGTAGCCGAGAGATATCCCTCTTCTTTGGTCGCCGATATCAGTGACTGGGTGGCCCATGTCCTACCTCACACCGTAGGGATCTGCGCCTGGGCGTCCTTCAACAAGAGGTTCGAGCCCAATCCCTCGACTAGTAAGTCGTATTTCGGCTTTTAACTAATTCGACCTCGTCGTAGTTCATTTCCTTCTTTTTCTTATGGTTTCCTTTTGGTGTCAGGTCAAAGGGCTTCTAAGAAGGCGAAGGCTCGCGTTCCTGCATTTCGCCAGGCGGTTGCCTCGGCTGGGATGGATTTCGTGCTGGCCGAGTCTGTGCGGAATACTTCCTCTCAGACTCTGGTGTTAAGAGAACCTGATCGTCAGATGGCCATTCCATCAGTGGAGTTCTCGGCCTTCCTGGTACTTCACCTAGTGAATGAATCTTTTCCCGGCGAGGAGGATGCATCACCGTTGAAGAGGCGAAGAGTAGAGGCCGGCGGAGTGATTAGGACTGCAGCCACACCTGAGGGGCCAGTTATTCTAGATGTGGAGTCAGCGTGTTCTACAGTTGCGGGGACTACTCCCCCACCATAGGTCGCCGTAGAAGAGAGGATGTTGGAGATAGCAGAAGCTGCTACAGAAGGAGGACGGTCGGGGGCAGCTGAGGTCGGCTCTTCGTCTGCCAGTGGTATAAGAAAAATGATCATTGTAGATGATGACGGGTCCAATTCTGATATCGACCTCGAGGAAGTGCGGACCTTCGAGGAGGGGTTTACTCGGGTAAAAGTGAGGACCGAGGGGTCTACTCGAAATATTGTTAACCCCTTGGATTTCTATCTATTGGTCAAATCGGAGTGTGTGGTTCTAGATTTGGCTCCCCTATGCACGTACACCGAGAACATGACTTTGTAGACGCTAAAGGACGTGGACCTGTCACTAGGCATTTCTGGGATGGCCCTGCGAGTAAGTTGTCTCTTTCAGCATTTTAATTTCTTCTTTCCTTTACGTTAATTGTCTTTGCTGACCTCTCTTCGTTTGCTTATCAGACTCTCATTTTGGAGATTGAGAGCACTCGGGAGGAGAAAAGGGCGGCTCTCTATAAGAGGATGGAATCCAAATACAGGGAGTATCATACCAAGCACTGGTCAGCATACTTGGTGAGTATGGTCAATTCAAAACTCTTTGGGACGAGCTGAAACATAAGGATGAGGAGTTGAAGGAGAAGGATGATGAGCTTGTGAGAGCCATTGACAGGTGCAGCAAGCTCGAAGGGACGTTGAGGGCCAATGATGATGAGCTCGAGGTGAGCAAAGGGGTTATGGCTGAGTATGTCGACCTCCAGGCTCAGTGTCATCCTTACGGGCCGAGCTCGAGCAGAGTGAAGCTAGAGCCAACGGCTTAAGAGACGAGTTGGCTGCCAAAGCTGCGGAGTATAAGAGAATAGAGAAATCCAAAATGCTATTGTGGCGGAGGAGGAGACACTAGCAGGTACCATGCGCGTCTTCAGATCCGAGCGGGCTAGTAAAGAGAAGACATCTGAACTTAAGTAGACGAGGCTCGAAGAGAAGATCGGTGGTCTAGAAGCAGAGGTCTCAGATCTGAACGAGCAAATTGTCGTCAAGGCCGAGAAGGTGCAGTAACAGGCTCAACCATCTATCTCCCATGCTTTCACTTATCCCAATGTCCCATGGGATTTGTACGAGAAGTGGGTTCATGCTGAGGCTTATCTTGACATATATAGGGGTTTTATGACGGCCAGGAAAGCTTTTGAGGCGGAGTTCCAAGATGCTCGTGTTAAGGCACGTGCAGCTCGTGAAGCTTGTGGCTATGACCCCGGTACGCCCGGTGTGGATGATGATGAAGATGACTTAGACGGGCTCGAGCCGATGCTTGGTATGATGACGAATAATCCAATGGTGAGGGCGCCGGTGGCGATGGATATGGGGGAGCTGCGGCCGAGTAGTATGCTTGTATTTGTACTTTTGTTCTTTTCTTCTCTTTTTTTTTTGTTTTTGCAGGCACTTGTTTGTCCCTTGTAAGATGACTTTTTGGAATGATAATACTTTTGTTGTCTGTTCTTGAACTTCTTATTTTTCCTTTGATTGTTTTTCTCAATTGACTGCCTTGTTTGTGATTTCACTTAGGTCGATTGTAAATTGATCTAGTTCGAGGTCGAATGTCGACTTGTAATTTGATTCGAACGAGGTCGAATGCGAGTCTATTCGAACGAGGTTGAATGTGAGTCAATTCGAGCATGATCGAATATTGACTTTAAATTAATTCGAACGAGGTCAAATGTGAGTCAATTCGAGCAAGGTCGAATATTTACTTTAAATTAATTCGAACGAGGTTGAATGTGAGTTGATTCGAGCGAGGTCGAATATTGACTTTAAATTAATTAGAACAAGGTCGAATGTGAGTCGATTGGAGCGAGGTAGAATTATGACTTTAAATTAATTCGAATGAGTTCGAATGTGAGTCTATTCGAGCGAGGTCGAATATTGACTTTAAATTAATTTGAACAAGGTCGAATGTGAGTCGATTCAAGCGAGGTAGAATGTTGACTTTAAATTAATTCGAACAAGGTCAAATGTTGTTTCCTGGGTCGGCGTAATGTGTAAACTTGGCGGGGACATGTAAACATCATATGTTTGCATATTTCATTTTGTTTATACATTCATTAGAGAAGTTTACATATTTTTGCTTTGTCCGTACATGCATTGGAGAAGTCCTAGTATATCTAGTCCCTTCATTGGTCGACCTGGATAAGCTATCGAGAACTCGAGCAATGCACTGATACTTAACTTTGAGATGCCTTCTTTGTCGCCTCGTTAAAAACTTCCTCGAGAAAACCCAATTGGGACAAAACTCGTGTGAGGGAAAAAGAGTACGACTTGGAGGGAATCTTCCCTTTAGAAGTTGAAGTACTTTAGGTGAGTGACATTCCAATTGTTCGGCAGAAATTTTCCCTCCATTATTTCCAGTTGGAACGACCCTTTGCTTACTGCCGCCGTAATTTTGTATGGGCCATCCCAATTTGTCCCCAGTTTGCCTTCCCATGGATCTTTGCTCGCCTGTGTTTTGGCTTTGAGTACGTAGTCCTCGGCTTTGAGTGGCCTTTGGCTTTTTTGTTGTAGTATCTCTCTACTTGTTGTTTCTTGGCTACCATTCTTATGTAAGCCACATCTCTTCATTCTTCGGCCTCGTCAAGATCTTGCCTTATTTTCTCATTGTTGTTTGGCCCGCTTTCATTTGAATATCTTAGGCTTGGTTCCTTGACCTCTACTAGTATCCTTGCATCAGTCCCATATACTAGTGAGCCCCTGTGTTTGTCTTTGGCGTGGTGCGATATGCCCATAACACTTCTAGTAGCACCTCTGGCCACAGTCCCTTGGCGTTTTCTAGTTTCTTTTTCATGATATTCAATATTGTTTTGTTGGAGGATTCAGCTTCGCCGTTGACCGCGAGATGATATGGCGTGGAGAGTATTCTTTTGATGTGTTATTTCTCAAAGAACTTGGCGACCTTTTTCCTTGTGAATTGAGGTTTGTTGTCACAACTGATTTCTTTGGGAATGCCAAAATAGAATATGATATTCCTCCATATAAAGGCAATCACTTCTTGTTCACATATTTGGGCGAATGCACCTGCTTCCACCCATTTAGAGAAGTATTCAGTTAAAACCAAAAGAAATCACACATTACCTCGTCCTGAGGGAAGTGGGCCGATGATATCCATTCCCCATTTGATGAAGGGCCAGGGTGGCATGACTGAGTGGAGGTGCTCGCCTGCTTGATGGATCATGGGGCGTTCTTTTGGCATGGTTCACATTTTTTAACAAAATCAGCTGCTTCCTTTTTCATTGTGGGCCAGTAGTAGCCTGCTCGTATGAGGCATCTGACTAGTGCTCGATTGTCGGTGTGAGCCTTGTAGTGACCCTCGTGGACCTCTTCTAGGACACGCCTTATCTGGTTCGGTCCCAGACACTTTGCTAAAGGGTTGCCATATGTTCTCTTATATAGGTCGTTGTTGACGATGTTATACCTGGCTGCTTGCATTCGGAGATTTTTGGCCTCTTTTATATCGTTTGGGAGCACGTTGTCCTGCAGGTAGGCGATGATACAGTTGCGCCAGTCCCAAGTAAGTTAATAGGGCATAACTCAATTTGGTCCACGGTTGAGTGGAGGAGTGTGACCACGTTCTCTTTTCCGTTTATGCTTCTGGTAGTTGCTACCAATTTGGTGAGGCCATCTGCCTCGATGTTCTGCGCTCGAGGTATCTGGTTGAGCTGGCACTCATCGAACTCGGGCAGCAGCTTGAAAATCTCAGCCTGATATTTTTTATGCCTTTGTTCCTTGATTTAGAAAGTCATTGTGATTTGATTGACGACGAGTTGTGAGTCACATCGGAAGACTACCTGTCGTGCTCCGTATTTGAGGGCCCGTTTTAATCTTGCAATCACGGCCTCATACTCGGCCTCATTGTTAGTCATATAGGTACATTGTATGGACTGAAAAATTACTTCACCTGTCGGGACCTCGAGTATGAGTCCCAATCCAGATCTTGCCGCGTTGGAGGCTCCATCGGTGTGTAGAATCCATAGGTCGTGTAACTTGGGGGAAGTACTAGTTGCTTCCTTATCGACCTCAGGCATTATTTTAGCGACGAAGTCGGCAAGTACTTGTGACTTTATCGTTGTTCGCAGCTGATAGGTTATATCGTGCTCACTTAACTCGATGGCCCATTTAGTCAACCTACCCGACAACTCAGGTTTATGTAAGATACTCCTCAGAGGAAAGGTAATGACCACTGAGATGGGGTGGCATTGGAAATAAGGTCTAAGCTTTCGTGAAGTTACGACTAAAGCCAATGCTAGATTTTCGAGTTGAGGGCACCTCGTTTTAGCGTCAACCAAGGTTTTGCTAATGTAGTAGATTGGAGATTGTGCACCTTTGTTTTCGCGGACCAGGAGTGCGCTCACTGCAATGTCGAACATGGCCAGGTAGATTAGGAGGAGCTCTCCGGGTTCCGCCTTAACAAACAGCAGGGGCGAGGTCAAGTATTCCTTTAATTCTCTTAGGGCGTTGACGCACTCAGAATTCCATTGGAGTCCATTGTCCTTTTTGAGTACGCCGAAGAATTTGTGACATCTATCAGAGGATCGTGAGATAAAGCTCGATAGGGCGGCTATACAGCCGGCCAGCTTTTGCACCTGCTTCTTGCTGGGCAAGTTTTCTAGTATTCCTTCTATAGCCTTTATTTGGTCAGGGTTAACCTCAATGCCTCTTTGCGACACCAAAAATCCGAGGAACATTCCTGAGGTTACGCCGAAGGTGCATTTCTCGGGATTCAACCTCATGGCGTACCACCTAAGTATGTCGCAGGCTTTCCTCAAATGGTCGATGTGATCTTCCTTTCTTTTTGACTTGACCAACATGTCATCTATATATACTTCCATCATTTTGCCGAGCTGTTCTTTGAACATTTTGGTTACTAGCCTCTGATAGGTTGCCCCTGCATTTTTCAATCCAAACGGCATAACTCTATAGCAGTACGTCCCTTGGTGGGTGATGAAAGTAGCTTTTTCTTGGTCCTCCTCCTCCATGAGGATTTTGTTGTAGCCCGAGTAGGCGTACAAGAAACTCAACAGCCCGTGCCCTGTTGTTGCATCGATGAGTTGATCAATGTGAGGCAGTGTGAATGAATCTTTCGAGCAGGCCTTGTTCAGATTTGTGAAGTCCAAGCACATGCGCCATTTCCCACTTTTCTTTTTCACCATGACCACGTTGGCGACCCATTGGGGGTACTTTGACTTCCTAATTGAGCCATTTGCGAGAAATTTTTCCACCTCTTCGCGGATGGCATCATTTATTACGACATTGAATTTTCTTCTAACTTGTCGTACCGGCGGGTAGAGTGGGTCGACGTTCATCTTGTGTGTTTTTCACGACCCAATTTCCCCCTCCGTAAGTTGTCGTGACAGCACTTAATCTCGATGACTGGGTAAGCCTAATACTTTGCGTAAATGAAACAAAAGCATGAACATTTACTACTAACAGTAACAAGTATCTAATAAGAAACTGAATGCCACTCGGCATGTACAATTATCACTTCTGAAATGTACAAAAAACAATTTCCCAAAACCCGGAACACCGCAAGTCACAAGCTTCTAAGAAGTCTTAGATGTTCTATACATCATTTCTATAGAAAGAAGGAAAAATGAACATAAGGGGATAGAAGGGGACTCCGAGGATCTGCGGTTGCGGGCAGATGTACCTTGAAGTCTCCAATAGGCAGCAGCGATTGCAACTAGTGATAAGGCTGATAAGATGCACCTGAATCTACACACAAAAAATATGTGCAGGAAAGGATGTGAGTACACCACAATAGTACCCAGTAAGTGCCAAGCCTAACCTCGGTCGAGTAGTGATGAGGTCAGGTCAGGTAGGTGCAGAGGGATCTCCCGGAATACCATTCTGTAGTCCCAAAGTAAATATGCAAGACAGGGGGATCTCCCAGAATACCGCTATGTAGTCCCAAAGTAAATATGCAGCACAGGGGATCTCTCAGAATACCGTTCTGTAGTCCCAAAGTAAATATGCAGCCAAACAATAGAATTCAATAGTTACAGCACGAAATCCCACAATTTAACCTAAGTACAAGTTAAGGAAAACAGGTAAAACAATTAAACATGTTGCACGTAGTTCAAGTAAACATTTAAGGCAAGTAGGCATGCTTTCTTAGTCTAACAAGATACTAGACATGCTAATAAGTTCAATTAAGAGGAAAGACAGGTTATATTTAGTGAAAATTGGGATTTTACAACAATTAGGCTGTGTAAGTACTCGTCATCTCACGTACACGACGCTCATATATCAAAATAATACCAATCTTAAGGGAAGTTCCTCCACACAAGGTTAGGCAAGCCACTTACCTTAATCCAAGCTTAAATCTATCCGAAATAATGCTTTTTCCACGAATATCAAACTCTGAATGGCCCAAATCTAGCCAAAACCAATTAGATAACATAAATATAACTACAAGAAACTAATCTAGCGAACGGAATCAAAGTTAAAGCAAGAAATTGAAAAATCGCTCAAAAGCCTCCCCGGGATCACGTCTCGAAATCGGGTAAAAGTCCCAAAATATGAACACTCATTCACTCACGAGTCTAACCCTACCAAATGTACTCAAATTTGATACCAAACTCTCGATCAAAACCCAAAAATTCGGCCTATGAACTTTCTCAAAATTTTCCCCAATTTTCAAACACAAAGCCCTTATTAAATGATGAAATCAACGATGGATTAATGGAAACAACCAAAGACGAATTAGGAATAATTACCCAATAACATCCTCTGAAAATCCTTCAAAATTTTGCCAAAATCTGAGCTCTCCAAGTCCCAAAATGAAAATGAGATCAAACCCCCGAAATTTCCCCGTTTTTGCCCAGCAATGTCGCTCCTGCGACCTCTTCATTGCACTTTCGACGCCGCACCTGCGAAAATCCCTTCGCAGGTGAAAAAATGACTTAAGGGACCTGGGACCGCTTCTGCGATAAGGTGGTCGCACCTGCAGAAACTGTCTGCTTCTGCAGGTCCTTCGTCGCATCTGTGATTCCTCCCTCGCATCTGCGGGCATCGCAGATGCGAAACTAACCTCGCACCTATAATCCCAGCCTGGGCTGCCCAACTCCGCTTCTGCGCTTAACCATCTGCACGTGCGGCCCCCCACGTGCAGCCTTGCACCTGTGGTTCCCCCACCACAGGTGCGAAAACACCAAAAACCAGCATCATCAAAAATTCTCCTAAGTCCAATATTCATCCGTTAAGCACCCGAAACTCACCCGAGGCCCCCGGGACCTCAACCAAACATACCAACCAATCCTAAAACAAAATATGAACTTAGCTGATCCTTTAAGTCACATCAAACAATATCAAAAACACGAATTTACACACGGATTCAAGCCTAATGAACTTTGAAATTTCTAAATTCTACAAATGACGTCGAAACATATCATATCTCGTCCAAATGACCTCAAATTTTACACACAAGTCAAGAGTGACACCACGAACCTACTTCAACTTCCGCAAATCCAATACGAACCCGATATCAAAATTTCCACTGTCGGCCAAAATCGCCAAAATTCCAACTTTCGCCAATTCAAGCCTAATTCTACTACGGACCTCCAAATCACATTCTTGGCGCGCTCCTAAGTCTAAAATCACCTAACAAAGATGACGGAACCATAAAAGTTCAAGTCTAAAGTCATTATACACAAGTCGACATCCGGTTGACGTTTTCTAACTTAAGCTTCCAATTAAGAGACTAAGTGTTTTAATTCACTCTAAATTCCAAAACGAACCCTCCCGGCAAGACACAATAGCAAAAATAGATACGGGAAAAACAATTAATAGCGGATGGGGGCTATAACTCTCAAGACGATCGGCCGGGTCGCTACATCCTCCCCCTCTTAAAACAATCGTTTGTCCTCGAACGAGCATAGAGACATACCTGAAGTTGTAAAAAGATGATGATAACGGCTGAGCATATACCGCTCGGTCTCCCAATTTTCCTCCTCGACTGGTTGAACCCTCCACTGAACCTTTACTGAAGCAATGTTCTTTGACCTTAGCTTTCTGACATGCATGTCCAAAATAGCCACTGGCTTCTCAACATAAGATAGATCTTTATCCAATTGATCCGAGATGAAATCTAATACATGAGTCAGATCACCGTGATACTTCCAGAGCATAGAAACGTGGAATACATGATGAACTCCTGCTAGGCTGGGAGGTAGAGAAGTCTTATAACCATCCTCCCCAACACATCGTAGTACCTCAAAATTACCAATTTACCTCGGGCTCATCTTTCCTTTCTTTCTGAACCTCATGACGCCCTTCATAGGCGATACCCGAAGCAAGACCCGCTCTCCAACCATTAATGCAAAATCGCGAACTTTCCGGTCTGCATAACTCTTCTGTCTGGACTGGGCTGTGTGAAATCTATCCTGAATCACCTTCACCTTATCCAGAGCATCCTGAACAAAGTATGTACCCAATAATCGGGCCTCTCCCAACTCAAACCAACCCACTGGGGACCGACACCGCCTACTATACAGATCCTCATACGGTGCTATTGAATGCTGGACTGATAACTGTTGTTGTAGGCAAACTCCGAAAGTGGAAAGAATTGGTCCCATGACCTTCTAAACTCTATCACACACGCACGGAGCATATCCTTTAGTATCTGAATCGTGCTCTCGGACTTCCCATCCGTCTGAGGGTGAAATGATGTGCTCAGCTCCACTCTAGTTCCAAACTCCTGCTGAACGGCTCTCCATAACCGTGATGTAAATTGTGTGCCTCTATCTGAAATGATGGAAATTGGGACACCATGAATACGAACAATCTCTCAGAGCTAAATCTCGCCCAACCTCTCTGAATAGTAAGTAGTTATCACTGGAATAAAATTAGTTGACTTAGTCAGCCGATCCACAATCACCCAAATAGCGTCAAACTTTCTCAAAGTCTGTGGGATCCCAACTATGAAATCCATGGTGATCCGCTCCCACTCCACTCTGGGATCTCTAACCTCTGAAGCAAGCCACCTAGTCTCTGATGCTCATACTTAACCTGCTAAAAGTTGAGACACCGATCCACAAACCCAACTATATACGTCTTCATCCTCCTCCGCCAATAGTGTTGTCTCAAATCCTGGTACATCTTCACGCCACCCGGGTGGATGGAATACCGCGAGCTGTGGGCCTCTTCAAGAATCAACTCCCGAAACCCATCCACATTGGGCACACATATCTGGACCTGCATCCTCAACACGCCATGATCACCAATAGTCACATCTCTAGTTTCACCTCGCTAAACCCTGTCCTGAAGGACGAGTAGACAGGGGTCATCAAACTTATGCTCCCTGATACGGTCATAAAGAGAATATCGGACCACACAAGGCAACACTCGGCTCGGCTAAGAAATATCCAATATCACAAACTGGTTGGCTAAGTCCTGAACATCCAATGCTAAGGGTCTCTCTGCTGCTTGAAGATATGCTAAACTCCCCAAACTCTACACTCGGCGACTCAAGGCATTGGCCACCACATTGTCCTTCCCCGAGTGGTACAAAATGGTGATGTCATAATCCTTAAGTAGCTCCAACCACCTCCGATGATGCAAGTTTAGATCTTTTTACTTGAACATGTGCTGCAAACTCTGGTGATGAGTGTAGATCTCGTAAGAAACAGTGTACAAATAGTGGCGCTAGATATTCAAGGCATGAACAATAGTTGCTACCTCAAGATCGTGGAAAGTGTACTTCTTCTCATACACCTTCAACTTTCTGTACGCGTATGCAATCACCCTACCATCCTGTATCAACACTGCGCCAAGACCAATCCGCGAGGCATCACAATAAATAGTGTAAGACCCTGAACCTATAGGCAATACAAATACTGGGGCTATAGTCAAAGTTGTATTGAGCTTCTGAAAGCTCTCCTCACGCTCCTCTGTCCACCTGAATGGAGCACCCTTCTGGGTCAGCCTGGTCATAGGTACTGCTAGATGAAAATCCCTCTACAAATTACCGGTAATATCCTGCCAAACCAAGGAAACTATGGATCTCTGTAGCTGATGATGTTCTAGGCCAACTCTGCACTACCTCCACCTTCTTCGGATCTACCTTGATCCTATCACTCGATAATACGTGACCCAATAATGCCATTGAGTCAAGACAAAACTCATACTTAGAAAATTTTGCATACAACTTCTTCTCCCTCAAAGTCTAAAGCACAGTCCTCATATGTTGCTCATGATCTTCCCGAGTCCGGAAATACACTAGGATGTTGTCAATAAACACAATGACGAATGAGTCAATAAGGGAAAAACAAACTATACATCAAATGCATAAAGGCTGTTGGGGAATCAGTCAGCCCAAAAGACATAACAAGAAACTCATAGTGACCATATCTGATCCTGAAAGTAGTCTTTGGGAAATCCGGCTCCCGAATCTTCAACTGATGATAGCCTGAATGCAAGTCAATCTTGGAAAACACCCCGGCACCCTATAACAGATCAAATAAATCATCAATGCGAGCAATGGATACTTGTTCTTCACTGTAACCTTGTTCATCTGGCTATAATCAATACACATATGCATAGAACTATCATTTTTCTTCAAAATCAAGACCGGAGCACCCCAAGGTGATACACTTGGCCGAATGAAGCCCTTATCAAGAAACTCCTTATAATGAACCAAATGGTCATCTTGTGTTTTAGGATTCTATTATGTTCTCGTTAGACTTAAAACTCTTATTTTTAACCACCTCTATTTGCGTGTATAGTCTGGGCGTAATTCCGAAAAGTCTTTATGTGGAAAATTGAAGTAATAATAATTTTTGACATTTAAAAATGATTTTTAGTTGACTTCAGTCAACGTTTTGAGTAAATAGACCCGGACCCGTGTTTTGACGGTACCGGTAGGTCCGTAATAAAATATGGAATCTGGTTGAATGCCTTTAATCGAATTACGAGATCCCTAGCCCGAGAAATAAATTTTTGACTAAAATTGAATTACAGAAAATTTATGATTTTAAAGAATTTGCTTAATGCTTGATTTTGATGGTATCGGGTCCATATTTTGATTCTGGACCCGGTAAAGGTCCGTTATGATATATAAACCTTGTCTGTGAAATTTGGTGAGAAAATTTCACGTGATTCGGACGTCCGGTTGAGAAAATAGTAATTTTAAAGTGTTCTTGAGCAATTCACAGGTTTGGGTGCTAAATTCGTAGTTCTAAGTGTTATTTTGGTGATTTGATCGCACGAGTAAATTTGTATGGTGTTATTAGACTTGTGTGCATGTTTGGTTTGGAGTCCCGAGGGCTCGGGTGAGTTTTGGATAGGCCACGGGTAGTTTGAGACATAGAAAATCTGATGTTTATGTTGTTACTGGTGTGCTGCCACTTTGTGCTTCGCGATCGCGAAGCCTCTCCTACGATCGCGAATGGGAAATGGGGTTGGTTGGGGAGGAGTTTCTTCTAAGAGAATGCAGAGACTGGGTCACGAACGCGAGGTGATGAAGGCTTTATCCTTCGCAAACGTGACCAACTCAACGTGAACGCGGACGATTATGGACCTGGGGGAGCAGTTAGTCAAACCTTCTACATGAACGAGACCAATGGTTCGTGAATGCGAAGACCAGGGGGCATAGCCTTCGCAAACGCGAGGAGGTATTCGTGAACGCGTAGGCCTTTGGGAAACTGTGCATCGCGATCGTGACAGGTCTCTCATGAACGCGATGAAGACCTGTCCAGTATGTTTTTTTAAAACAGAACAAAATCAGGAATTAGTCCCAAATTTCATTTTTGGGGGAATTGGAAATTTTACAAATTTGGGGATTTGGACCTCAATTTGAGATCGGACTTCGGTAGTAATTACATATTCGGGCTCGGAGGTGAATGGGTAAACGTATTTTGGTCTGAACCTCGAGTTTTGACCAAGCAGGCCCGGGGTCAGTTTTTGAAATTTTTGGGGAAAATTCGAAATTTCTATATTTATGTATTGAAATTGGTTTCTTCAGCGATAATTGATGTTATTAAGCTAATTATGATTAGATACGAGTGGGTTGGAGGTGAATTCTAGAGGAAAAGCGGTACTTGAGCAGTGAGAGGCATGCGGATCGAGGTAAGTGTCATGTCTAACTTTAGCTTGAGGGATTAGGTGTTGTTTGACTATTTGCTACTTGTTTGGTTGTTAAGTACAATGTATAGGTGAGGTGACGAGTCATAGCATGCCAGTGAGTCCTATTGTAGTAACTGTGGTAGTTTTAATCAACTTGTTTATGTTTAGCTCAGTTAATAGATGCATTGGACATTTATTATCCTGTTTTACTGGAATTTGGTGATTGTTGAGTATCGACTCTAGGTTGAGATCGATATTGTGGAATTAAATATTAAAGTGAGACTGATTTATGATATTCATGTATCTTTGTTGCTATTGATCTTTGTTTGGGTGAGGAAGAGTGTAAAGCACGAAGGGTGATGTCGTGCCATGTTTGTGAGTGAGTGATAATGCACGAAGGGTGATGTCGTGCCATGTTTTGTGAGTGATAATGCACGAAGGGTGTTGTCGTGTCATGTTTTGTGAGTGATAAAGCACAAAGGGTGATTTTGTGTATATTATGAGAGATTTAATGCACGAAGGGTGATGTCGTGTCGTTCTATTTATTAATTTGGTAAGTTTGAGAGTAAAGAACGAAGGGTGATGCCGTGCAGTTTTCCTTTGCTGTTTTATTTGCTTAATTCGTTTAAGGTTTATTGTTTAATTCTATCTTATCATTGTTTCTCACTCTTTATAATGTAAACCCCCACTGTATGTCCCCTTCCCACTATTTCCTGCTCTATTTATTTTATTACTGTTGTTGTCATTAGCATGATTATACTGTACATTTTATATGTGGGTATCTTGTCCTAGCCTCGTCACTACTTAGACGAGGTTAGGCTCGGCACTTACCAGTACATTGAGTCGATTGTACTGATACTACACTCTACACTTTCAGTGCAGATCCAGGTATCGGTCTGAGCTGATTCTGAATTTTTGCTTCTTTATTTATTTTTCATGTGTTGAATCGTAGTAATTCTCCGAAAATTTTAAGATTTTCATGTTGTAAATCTCTAATGTTGGCTTGCCTAGCTAGTGCATAGTTAGGCGCCATCACGGTCCTGATGGTGGGAATTCGGGACGTGACAAGTTCGTATCAGAGCACTAGGTTGCTTAGGTCTCACAATTCACGGACAAGCTTGGTAGAGTCTTGGAGATCGGTACGGAGACGTCTATACTCATCTCCCAAAGGCTATAAAGTTAGGAACAAGTTCATTTTTATTCAACTCTGTCGTACAATTATTGTTATCTCAATAATGATTGAACTCTTCTATTCTTATTCTCTCACAGATGGTGAGAGAACATGTACCGCTTATTCTACTAATCAGTAGTCGGATCCTCCAGCAGCAGCTCTTACGAGGGGTAGAGGTTGAGTCCGAGTCCGTCCCAGAGGCCAAGGCCGTGCCAGAGGCCGAGGCAGGCGTAGGGCTCAGCCCAGGGTTCGAGCAGCATCCCCAGCTGCGGAGCCTCAGGTAGAGTTCAATGAGAAGGTTACCGCTCAGACCGTTCCGGTCGGGCCAACTCAAATCCCAGAGAGGTTTATTGTCACCTGGTGCTTCAAGATGCATTGGTCAGATTAGTGGGTCTTATGGAGGGTAAGGCCCAGACTGGCGCATTCCCCATGGAACCAGCTGTATCTTAGGCTGGAAGAGGAGCCCAGACTCCTGCCACCCACACTCCGGAGCAGATGGCTCCCCAGTTTCAGACTCCAGCAACACATCCAGTTGGAGTAGTTTAGTTGGTTGGTGTAGCACCGCCCGGTGATGGGCCAGCTATGTCCTCTGAGGCCTATTGGAGATTAGATAGGTTTACCAATCTTTTCCCAATTCATTTCAGTGGTGCCACTTCAAAGGACCCCCAGGATTACCTTGATAGCTTTCATGAGGTTCTTCGGAACATGGGTATATTGGAGACCAATGGGGTCGACTTTGCTTCTTTTCAGATGAATGGTTCCACCAAGAAATGGTGGAGGGCTTATTTATTGACCAGACCAACAGGGTCGCCTGCTCTCACTTGGGACCAGTTCTCATATCTCTTCTTAGAGAAGTTTCTACCTATCACCTAGCGCAGTCGTCAGTTTGAGCGTCTTCAGCAGGGCAGCATGACTGTTACTCAGTATGAGACCCGTTTTGTGGACTTGGCCTGTAATGCTATTCTTTTGCTCCCCACAGAGAGAGAGAGGGTGAGGAGGTTTATCGAGGGTCTTGCTCAGAGTGAGATTTCTTTCCAGGATGCGGCTAATGTCACCAGACAGGTTGAGATGGTTCTTGGATTGGGAGGTCAGGGGTCAGACAAGAGACCTAACCATTCTGGAGGATTCAGTGTTGCCTCGTCTAGAGGCGGGGTTGCTTATGGTATAGGCCATCCTCCCAAACCATTTCATTCAGCACTCCAGACATCCCACGGTGTCCCAGGTGGTCGTGGCCCTTATATTCCTTATCCTGATTAGCCAGCCTACAGTGCACCACTATCTCCTATTAGTGTACCTCCTCTTTAGAATTTTCAGGGTGGTTATTCAGGTCGACAAGGTTAGTTTGCCGGCCAGCAGTCTCAGCAGTCGAGGTCGTGTTATACTTGTGGTGACCCGAGGCACATTTCTAGATATTGCCCTCATACGTCAAGTAGTTCATAGTACCAGAGTTATAGTGCCATCATTCTGGCACCAACTGCCGCACTGCCTGCCCAGCCAGCCAGAGGTAGGGATCAGGTAGCCAGAGGTAGGGGCCAGATTGTTAGAGGCGGAGGCCAGGCCGCTAGAGGTGAAGGCCCGCCAGTCAGAGGTCATCCTAGAGACATGGTTCAGGGTGGTGGGGCCCATCCCCGATGTTATGCCTTTCTAGCCAGACCTGAGGCTGAGTCATCTGATGTTGTTATCACATGTATTGTTTCAGTTTGCAGTAGATATGATTCAGTTCTATTTGATCCGGGGTCTACTTACTCCTATATGTCATCTTATTTTGCTTCATATTTGATTGTGCCCGTGATTCTTTGAGCGCCCATGTATATGTGTCCACGCCCGTGGGTGATGCTATTGTTGTAGATCGTGTATATCGTTCATGTGTGGTCACTATTGGGACTCTTAAGACCAGTGTAGACCTTTTGTATCTTGATATGGTTGATTTTGATGTTATATTGGGCATGGATTGGCTGTCACCTTATCACGCTATTTTGGATTGTCACGCCAAGACAGTGATATTAGCCTTGTCGGGGTTTCCTCGATTAGAGTGGAGAGGGACTCCCGGTCATTCTTCCAGCAAGGTTATTTCTTATATGAAGGCTCGACATATGGTAGAGAAGGGGTGTTAGGCCTATTTGGCGTATGTTTGTGATTCTAGTGCTGAGGTTCCCTCTATGGATTATATGCCTATTGTTCGTGAGTTTCCTGAGGTATTTCATGCAGACCTGTCGGGGATGCCACCCGACAGGGATATTGACTTTTGTATTGACTTGGCTCTAGGCACTCAACCCATTTCTATTCCGCCATATCGGATGGCCCCGCCAAAGTTGAAAAAATTGAAGGAACAATTATAGGATTTGCTTGATAAGGTGTTTATTAGACCTAGTGTCTCGCCCTGGTGTGCGCCGGTTTTGTTCGTGAAGAAGAAGAATGGGTCTATGAGGATGTGTGTAGATTATCAGCAGTTGAACAAAGTCACCATCAAGAACAAGTATTCGTTACCGAATATTGATGATTTATTTGATTAGCTTCAGGGTGCCAAGGTATTTTCGAATATTGACTTGAGATCTAGCTACCATCATTTGAGGATTAGGGCGCCCCGTGTCCCCAAGACAGCTTTTCAGATGCGGTATAGGCATTGTGAGTTTCTGGTGATGTCCTTTGGGTTGTCCAATGCCCATGCAGCATTTATGCACTTGATGAACCGAGTGTTCAAGCCTTATCTGGATTCCTTTGTGATTATGTTTATTGATGACATCTTGATATACTCTCGCAGTCAGGAGGAGCATGAGCAACACCTCAGGATAGTGCTCCAGACTTTGAGGGACAATTAGTTGTATGCTAAATTTTTTAAGTGCGAGTTTTGGTTGGATTTAATCACTTTCTTGGTTCACGTCGTATCATCAGAGGGTATTTAGGTGGATTCTAAGAAGATTGAGGAAGTCAAGAACTGACCTAGACCCGCTTCAGCTACGGAGATCAGGAGTTTCTTGGGTTTGGCGGGTTATTACTGTCGGTTTGTGGAGGGGCTTTCATCTATAGCAGCCCCGATGACCAGGTTGACTCAGTAGGGTTCCCCATTCAGATGGTCGGACGAGTGTGACGCGATCTTTCAAAAGCTCAAGACATCTTTGACTACAACGTCGGTGTTAGTGTTACCATCAAGTTCAGGATCTTACATGGTGTATTGTGATGCCTCCCGTGTTGGGATCGGGGAGGTATTCATGCAGGAGGGCAGGGTGATTGCATATGCATCTCGGCAGTTGAAGGTTCATGAGAATAATTACCCTTTTCATAATTTGTAGCTGGCAGCCATTGTCCACGCACTAAAGATTTGGAGGCATTATCTTTATAGCATGTCATGTGAGGTTTTCACGGTCTATCACAGCCTTTAGTATTTGTTCAAGCAAAAGGATCTAAATTTGAGGTAGAGGAGGTGGTTGGAGCTATTGAAAGACTATGATATCACGCATTGAGTAGGAAGGCAGTGAGTATGGGCAGCCTTGTGTTCATTCCAATCGGTAAGAGACTGCTAGCTTCAGCTATTCAGACTTTGGCCATTCAGTTTGTGAGGTTGGATATTTCAGAGCCCGGTCGTGTTCTATATTGTATAGTCGCTCGGTCTTATTTGTATGAGCGTACCAGAGATCGGTAGTATAATGATCGTTACTTGATGGTCCTAAGGGATACAGTTCGGCATGGTGGTTCCAAACAGGTTGTCGTTGGATATGACGACGTTTTGAGGATGCAGGATCGTGTATGTGTGCCTAATGTTGATGGGTTTCGTGAGTTGATCCTTGATGAGGCTCATAGTTCTCTGTATTCTATTCACCCGGGCACTGCCAAGATGTACCAGGACCTGCAACTGTATTATTGATGGAGAAGGATTAAAAAGGATATAGTTACTTATGTGGCTCGGTGTTGCTTCAGCAGATGGAGATTCTTGAGTGGAAGTGGGAATGTATCACCATGGACTTTGTTGTTAGGATCCCACGGACTCAGAGGAAGTTCAACGTCGTGTGGGTTATTGTGGATAGGCTGACTAAGTTAGGGCACTTCATTCATGTGGAAGTTACCTATTCTTCGAAGCGGTTGGAAAGATTTATATTCGGGAGATCGTCCATCTTCACGGTGTGCCCGTGTCTATCATTTCTGAATGAGGTACGCAGTTTACCTGACACTTTTAGAGGGTAGTACAGCGTGAGTTGGGTACGTGGGTGAAGCTGAGCACAACATTCCACCCTCAGATGGACGGGCAGTCTGAGCGTACTATACAGATTTTGGAGGATATGCTCTGCGCTTGTGTCATAGACTTCGGAGGATCGTGGGATCAGTTCTTGCCCCTTGAAGAGTTCGCCTATAATAACAGCTACCAGTCAAGCGTTCAAATGGCTCCCTATGAGGCATTACATGGTAGACGATGCAGGTTGCCATTTGGGTGGTTTGGGCCGGGGAAGGCTCGATTATTTGGTACATATTTAGTGCAGGAGGCCTTGGACAAGGTCAAGATTATATAGGATCAACTTCGTACATCTCAGTCCAGGCAGAAGAGTTATGCCGACCGTAGAGTTCGTGATGTGGTATTCATGGCCGGGAGAGAGTATTGCTTCGGGTATCGTCCATGAAGGGTGTCATGAGGTTCGGAAAGAAGGGAAAGTTGAGCCCTAGGTATATCGGGCCATTTGAGATCCTCGAGAAGATGGGGGAGGTGGCTTATAGACTTGCGTTGCCTCTAGGATTATCATCAGTTCATCTAGTATTCCATGTGTCCATGCTCCAAAACTATCATGGTGACCCGTCCCACGTATTAGATTTCAGCTCTGACTAGTTGGACAAGGATCTGACTTATGAGGAGGAGCCGGTAACCATTCTAGATCGGCAGGTTCGTCAGTTGAGATCGAAGAGTTATCCTTCAGTTCGAGTGTAGTGGATAGGTCAGTTTGTTGAGGCAGCTACTTGGGAGTTCGAGTCGGATATGTGGAGTAGATATCCCCACTTGTTCACCAGTTCAAGTACTTTTCTACGTTCGTTCGAGTATGAAAGTTTGTTTTAGAGGTGGAGATTGTGATGACCCAAAAGGTCATCTTGTGTTTTAGGACTCTATTATGTGCTCGTTAGACTTAAAAATCTTATTTTTACCCACCTCGATTTGCTTGTGCAGTTCGGGCGTAATTCCGGAAAGCCTTTATGTGGAAAATTGAAGAAATAATAATTTTTGACATTTAAAAATGATTTTTAGTTGACTTCTGTCAACGTTTTGAGTAAATGGACATGTGCCTGTGTTTTGACGGTCTCGGTCGGTCCGTAATAAAATATGGAATCTGGGCGTATGCCCGGAATTGAACAAGAGCAAGAATGCAGTCAATTATGCGACCGCATAACTCACATGCGAGCCGCAGAGTTAACCGCAGAATCCCTGGTACCTGATGCTGCCTCAAGAATGTGATGCAAATCTGCAGTCGCATATCAACAAGCGAACCGCAAATCAACAATGTGAATCACAAATCAACAATGCGAACCGCAGAATCCCTGGTACCTGATGTTGCCTCAAGAATGCGATGCAAATCTGCAGTCGCATACCAACAAGCGAACTGCAGATCAACAATGCAAATCACAAATCAACAATGCGAACCGCAGAATCCCTGGTACCTGATGCTGCCTCAAGAATGCGATGCAAATCTGCAGTCGCATATCAACAAGCGAACCGTAGATCAACAATGCAAACCGCAAATCAACAATGCGAACCGCAGATCAACAATGTCGTGACTACCTGGAAACTAGGGTTTAGAGACGCGGACGCATAATTGACATGAAGGGGTATTTTTGTCCCTTTTTGGCCCCGATTTTTAGTCCACTATAAATAGATTTATTAGGGTTTTGTGGGTCATTCTTGTCTGGTTTTAGAGGGACATTATCCTATTAAATATTCTCCTCCTTTTTGGATGCATTAGAGCAAGAAATCCTTTGTTTTGTAAGCATTCATGACACTTATTATTCTTAGTTTTTTGTCATTTATTATGTGTAGCTAGCCTTAAATACCAAGGTTGTGGACCCTAAATGGGTGTTATGTATTTGGGTATTTTCCATTGAATATATGCATAAT
>MDKI01011248.1:0-36857 GCA_005239505.1 Nicotiana paniculata | reverse complement strand
CTTACTATGGTTCTGAAAAATAATCGTTCTAGATTCCATGACTTTCGAAAAATATACAAAACAGGAATGTGTGATCCAAAACGTTTTTGATTCATCTCATATCTTTCAAACTTTCTGAATTCGCAACAATAAATGTATAAACTCTATCAAACAATACTCAATACTTATGAAGGCATGTATCTAGGCTACCTGAAGTTGATGAAAAATCATTAATTTAATATTCTACTATAGCTAAAAATGTGCACTTGACTTTTTTTTTAAATGTATAACTTGTAACTTAGTAATTTGTTGAATCTCTTGTAAAACTCCATGTGTTGGCATGTTTACTTTATAGAATTATATAGTATCTCTTTTATAACTAGCCACAATTAGGATTGGCCAAAGGATTAAATGGTTGAATTGGGCTAAAATGCGGCCATGGCCCAAATGTCCGTCCTTTTAGACTAAGTGAATTTAGGCCTAAAGCAATCTTTTACACATACTATAGGTTGAAGAATACTTCTGTTAGTGTGAAATTTAGTAGACAATCAAATATTACAATCAAATATTACCTCAAAATTACCCTAAACTACATTCGGGTGTGGCAACTCGTGCCCCCGACCCTCAACTCCAAACAATAAATAAAATTGCACATAGCAATCACGGGTGCATTTCATGTAACGTGTTTGCGATGTGTCCAAAAACAAACAAGTGTACGCCATCGTAACTTGTCCAAGATAAATCCATAAACGTCCTAATTGATTTTAAAACCGAAAATGCTCCCTCAAGTGGAAAACATAAAGAATTAAACGAACATCGCCTCAAATAGGCATTATAAAACCGTCACGACCATAGTCTTGACTACGTAATCTACACTCGGGTGCGAACAACTCATGTCCCCGTCTTCAACTTCAAATTATAATAAAAATCACATGTTGTAATTGCGGGTGCATTTCATGTGGCGCAGTTATAATGTGTCCAAAAATAAACAAGTGCACGCCATCGTGACTTGTTTCAAGATAAATCCATAAAAGCGGCCAAAAAATGAAAAAGGCTAAAAGCACAATAGGTTTAAAACATATAAATAATCAGATAATTAGGCCAAATATTAATAGTTAAGCGACCGTGCTAGAACCACGGAACTCGGGAATGCCTAACACCTTCTCCCGGGTTAACAGAATTCCTTAATCGGATTTCTGGTCGCAGACAAATTAAAACAGAGTCAAAATTTTCTCGATTTGGGATTTTTAAATAACACGGTGTCCAGGAACATCGTAAAAAATCCGGGTGGCGACTCTGAAAACTAAAATAAATCCCAGATCCGAATAATGTCACTTTAATTGGAAAAACTCCCTAGTCCACCCTTACCAAAGGAAAAAGGAGGTGTGACAACAGTCAACACAAATAGAGGCATCAGATAACAATACACTGAGGCAAGGAAAAACACAAACAATAGTTACCACCACCCTCATCCAATTTTACCATCCTTTGGTTAATGTACTTTTAAGTTCATCTTGTTATTATTATTATTGATCCACCATGCCGTTGTCACACGGAGTCCTATCTCTGCCCGATCGGCTAAGACATCCTAGGTGAGGTCCAAATTTCAATCACATCACATATAACCATCATGGCTTGTTCTCATAGAGTCTGATCTGCGCCTGAATCGGCTCGGCTAACACCGTGGCTTGTGCACAGCACACGGAGTCTGATATATGCCCGATCGGGTAGGCCATCTCAACTGTAAACAGTGAGGACAATAATCATCATCAAATCATAATCATATCCCAATATCAAGTTATCCATGTGTAAGACATGGAGTCCGATCCCAGCCAGATCGGATATGCCTTCTCACCCCTAGGACATTCTCCTGGTACAATAATGGGTGTTTTAGATCACTTACATAAATTTTAACCTCTGTGATCCCCAACACATATTGTTCTTTGATTTGTCTTTCATATCATTAGAATCCTTTGATTCACATTTCACAACAATTCTTCCTTAAATCCATATTCCATAACCATCCCTTCCATTAATTCATGTTTCACAACAATTCAACCTCATGTTTTGCATTTCACATCATTACAGTCTCTTTACTCACATTTCATATCATAGCAACTTTTGATTCATATTTCGTACCATTCTAGTCTTTCATAATTACCACACCCGTCATTTGCAAGGATCACACATATAGTAGAAGAAGGAATAAAGTGATCACAACTCATATACTGAAGTAGCACAACGATATGGTATTAGCATTGAATGACATAGAAACATAGATCCTCAATTAGGCACATAGAACACATACATTCCATAGATATCCGACAAGAGAATCATACCCGTAAAGTGAGCACCATCGGTTTATCCTATGAGGATTAGAGTTAGCCATACATACCTTGAGTTGGAATTTCTCTATAACTTCTATCCAAAATCACCGGACCTTCTAACGCCTTTAATCTAATTTACAATGTGACACATTCAAACCTAGAGTTAGGAACCTTGGACTAATTTGGGCATTTTATCAACTATTATGTGGTCTTTTAGATTTCTACCCCTTTTTAGCGAAAGATTCCCCTAGCTTACTTCCCTTTGCTAGATTATGGAAGATTATTCACATGCTTGCAAGGTTTCACTTTTTATTTTCAAGACCCAACCTATGTGTGTTTTATTCTTACACAAAATATGAGAAATTTGGGAAATAGGGTGAAGACTTACCTCTTTGAGTAAGGAAGCTGACAATAACTTGATAATTTCCGGGCTTGAGTGATTTTGGAAAACCAAATTGGATGATGTTAAAACCTTCTCTCTCAAGAACTCTCTTCTTCTCTCTCTATTTTTGGTCAAAAGATCGTTAAAAATGAAGGGAAAAGGTGTTTTATAAAACAGGTGTTCGGGTTTTAAATCTAGAAAAAAAGGAGCCCCGACACAGAAATGCGGTCAAGAATTCCTGCTATGCGCATAAATAGCCCTCAAAATGGACCAAAAGGAGACCGGACTTCCCAGGTATGCGACCACTATGCGGTCCGCATACCTGTTATGCGATCGCATAGTGCGTCTCATAACCTCCCTCGCAAAAACCATGGGGAAAGAATGCGACAACTATGCGGCCCACATTCGTGAAATGTGATCGCATTTTAGGCCGCATAGCTGTCCTCAAAATGGACAGCAAACTGTCCAGGTATGCAACCACTATGCGGTCCGCATACCTGTTATGCGATCACATAGTGCGTCGCATAACGTGCAATTTCTGGAAAATATAATCTTTCAAGTTCTGGGATAGTTTTTACACAAAATAGGACTGTTTTAAGAATTTTTACAGTTATAAAAGCACAGGGACCTACTCGGGCATTATTTTTGACATAGAAATTTTACGTATCTTTATATCCGCGACCCTTCACCACTTTTCCAACATTTTTGAACGGGAAGAAGCTTTTGTGGCGATTTTTAAGAGAGGAAATCATTGTTCTTCATTGAGGTAAGGATTTTGGACCCTAAAACTCGATTATATGTGATTAAGGATCAAATTATCATCGTTTAATTTATGAAAATCAGTAGGAAAAGATGGAATTAGGGCTTGAGATTTTGAGACCTTTAGGGGATGATTTGAGGGGTCAAACGAACTCCGATTTTAGAGTTCTCTATTTGTACAGACTCGTGAGCTGATGAATAACATTTTGGTATATAATTTGTCGAGTTCCAAGACGCGGGCCTCGAGGTCGGTTTTTGGTTAATTTCAGATTTTGTGCTAAAATTGGTATTGTTCAAAAGGAATTCATTCCCTTAGCATAATTTGATGAGAAAGATTTGATCTTTATAGATTTGGAGCACTCGAAAGTTGATTCGAGAGGCAAGCGGGTTGCAGAGTAGCTTTTCGGGGTAGTTTGAGGTAAGTAATGTCTTTAAGTCTTGTCCTGAGGGTATGAAACCCCGGACTTTACATCCTTTCACGGATTTGGAATGACGCACACACTGGATGATGAGTGTGGGGCGTGTACGAATTGGAAATTTGGAAAATGTATCTATTTAGGCAACTATTGAGTTGCTAAACTGCTTTGAAAGCATATGGTTATTAGTATTACTATGTTTTGTTATACTTGGGTTGTAAGCCATGTTTGGGGCCTAGTGCCGATCTGTATTAACCCCTTGAGGGCTATTTTACTGATATTCCTTACTTTGAAACTATGATCTTACACTCAGTCTTTCTTGTGAAATTGTTGACACTCTTATTTGATAATATTACTATTTCTTGAAATTAGATACTATTTTGGGTCGAGAACCCCGTTTTATTTATGGCTCGAATGGCATGCTAAGAGTGTCTGACTGAGTGAGGCCGAGGGTCAATATTGTGAGAATGTTATGATATGAGAGAGAGGCCGAGTTCTTGAGAGTTATATGTTATGATTTGGCTTGTTTATAGCGCTTGGGATGTAGGAGCTCCTCCGGAGTTTGTACACACCCCCAGTGAGCGTAGGTACCTACTGAGTGCGAGTTCCGAGTGATGAGTGATTGAGAGGCATGAGCGACAGTGAGGTGGTCAATTTTGATGTGATTCTTGGCATGGGTTGGTTATCCCCATGACTATGTCATGCTATTCTTGATTGTCACGCTAAGACGTGACCTTAGTTATGCTAGGAGTTCCGAGAGTTCAGTGGAGAGGGTATATAGAGCATGTTCCTAGTAGAGCAATTTCTTATTTGAAGGCTCAACGTTTGGTTGAGAAAGGGTGTGAGTTTTATCTTGCTTTTGTGAGGTATGTTAGTAGTGAGACTCCTTCTGTTGATTTTGTTCCTATGGTCCGTGATTTTCTTGACGTATTTCATGCAGACCTTCCGGGCATGCCACCTGACCGGGATATTGATTTTGGTATTAACCTAGTGCCAGACACCCAGCCTATCTCTATTCCACCTTACCGCATGGCACCAGCGGAGTTGAAAGAATTGAAAGAGCAACTTCAGGAAATCCTAGATAAGGGGTTCATTCGACCTAGTGTGGCACATTGGGGTGCATGTGTATTGATTATAGACAGCTTAATAAGGTTATAATGAAGAGCCGATATCCGTTGCCCCGTATTGATGACTTGTTTTATCAGCTTCACGGAGCTAGAGTGTTCTCCAAGATTGACTTGATATCTAGGTATCATCAGTTGAAGATTCGAGATTCTGACATTCCGAAAATTGCTTTCAGGACCAGATATATGCAGAGATCTTCGTAGTTCAACCCTTCGACTCCCTTGTTTCCTTTAACTCCCTGAGCTCGAATAGCTAGCTTCTTGAGTTCCTCGGCCAAATTCTTAATGAGCATATCCTTCTAACTAGATTCAGGTGTGTAAGAAATGTTTTGGGTGGAGTGAGGTAGAATCTCCCTGTATATGGGGTTGTTCTGATGACCGGGTGTTTAAGGATAGAGGTGGTCACTTGTGGAGTCTTGTGGTTAAGGGATAATTAGAGGGGTATTTCTTGGAGCATGGAAAGTGTTGTGATGATTTTGTGGTGGGATAATTTGTTTTTTCGGTGGAGTTGTATGATGATGAGTTGTGGGAGGGTTCTGTTTGTTTGGGGTGTTCTGAGGAGGTATGTGATTTTCAATGACATCTGGGACACTGAGTGAGAAGGATAAATTTTCCAAGTTCCGGACATGCTCAAGCTCCCCTTGGAGTTTCAAAAACCTTTTCTCGAGTTGTGACATAGCATCATTCTGAACCTGAGTACCTTGATTGTCAAGAGCTTCAGTTCGTTCCATTGGCGTTGCGTTTTCTTCTTTGATGTTTCCCAAATCATCCATTTTGCCTTTAAGTGGACTAGGAGGAGAAGGAGGTGGAGGGCCACTGGATCTTGTGTGATATGATGATGATGCCAGAATGCACGAACCAATCTTTGGGGAGGGGAATAATCAAAAGAAAGAAAACAAAAGCAAAAACAAAAGGTAGACAAGTCAGTGAGCATCATGAGAAAATATTGCAGTATTTAAACACATAGTGTAGGAATAAAATCATGCTCTAACTTGGGAGCCTCGTTGTGCCCGAGGTAAGCCTAGCGACAAGTTTATTTGGAGGACTTAGCTGCCAAAATGCCTCATTTCATTAATGTAAAATAGACGAATCCAAAATGACACTAAAATAATAAGCAGAAAATAAAGTCACTAATGGCACTTGGCCTTATTACATTTGAAAAAAAGCAACGAAAAGGAAACCTAGACTACTTGGTCCCAGAAGGATCTTCCCCAGGCTCAATCCTCTTAGCTCTGTCAATCAGGTTCCCCAGGTCGTGCATGCCCAACTGCAGGTATACCCTCGCTAGATGCCCTCCTTCATTTCCCTCAGCATTCTGGCAGTCGGCGACTCTTTTCCTTGTCTTCGCCTCTAGCTCCATTAAACTCTTCTCCAAATACTCCAGCCTTTCATTAGATTTGATAGCCCTTTCCTTCCACTCATTGATAAATTCCATATTAGTCTTGTGTTGCTCCAGATGCTCGGCCTCGGACTCACGAATCCTTTTGCGCAGTTTATTGTATTTCACTTGAGCCTCAGCCGCTTCGTCCATGACCCTATTTCTGCCGATTCCCGACTCAACTATCCCTGCTATGCTGTCTTCCAACCATGATAGGTAAAGGCGTACATGCCCTGCGTGGTATCTGTCGGGCTCGATGGTGTTATTTTCTACAATAACCTTTAGATTCCACATATGCTGAGCCTCGCATTTGTACGGGATATCGTCGTCCTGAAAATCAGCCCTGTAATGGCTCATTTTAGAGACTCGCGGTATAACTTGTTTCCTACATGCCAATCTCATAACCCTGATGGGAGCATAAGGGTATATGCCCCTTAAACCGATCAACACCAGGTGCAGAGCGTCCCTCGATCTTATGATGAACTCACTGGTAGGGAACCATTCGAACATCCATTTAACTTGGTCCTCGGTGAAATTGTCAAAAAAACTGCGCCCATTCTGTAGCATCCTTCGGTTGAGCAAATATGTCTGGGATGTAGGTCATTCTCTTAGGGTGATGGAAGGCTATATGGTCCTTCCACGCCCTTCGGGGAAATTCTTGACGATATTGACCCTTTTGGAGATGCTCCAATAACCAAACCTATAGTAGCAGATTGCAACACTCAAAGTGTTTGAACCCCTTACAGGGGCAGAACTTAAGGACCTAATAATAGAGTGAGAGTGCTTGATAAAGTTTTGAAAAGGTTTTAGTAAGAAAATAGTGTAAAAAGAGACTTTCTTGAAATAGTTTTGTGAAATAAAAGAGGGAGTCATTCAGTAAAACAACTTTTGAAAAGAGTGAGTTATATAATGAAACATCAACAGATCAAACATAGAGCCAAAACCAAACAAAACCAAAACAGGAAGAACAAATCTACACACAGGGATGATGGGGATTGGGGACACATAGAGCACGTGTAGGGCACACATAGTTACAGGAGCATGAAAATTGTTAGAGGGGTTTAAGGAATCAACATATCATGAATCTCAGAACCAACACAGGATCAGACAACTTAGGATAGCTAAGTCACACTGGGGTATACTACAAAGGGGGTTGGACATATTCAGAAGCATGTTGATAAAGCAGTAAAGTAGACATATTAGTTGCAGGTTGAACAACAAAAATATAGATAGAAACATATTAGAAATATGATAAACTGAAGCAGTAAAAGAAGCATATTGGTTTGGAACTTGAATTGAAATCATAACACACCAGTAAAGAAGATAGTAAACACAAAAGCGAAGGGACAAGAGAGCACAATTGTTAGCCTTGGCTTGCAGCCGGCTAACTCAAAATAATAGTAAGTAACACAGAAAGACAGCAGAAAGCTTTGAGTGCGAGAGATAGAGTTTGAACTAGTGTGTTCCTGTGTAGTAGACTATTGTGTGTGTCTGAGAGGTAAAAAATAAGAGTGTATATATAGTAGTTTTAAGAGTAGAACAAAATAAGGTAAAGGGATCAGAAATCAATCAACTAGGGCAATCACAGGGTTCAATAACGTAAAGAAGCTCAAAATAGACTCCTTTAATTAAGGAAAATTAGCCAAAAGGTAATAATAGGGGTTAATTAAGGCAAGAATTTCAAACCAAATAAGGGAGTTCAGAACAGACTCCTTGAACAAATGTCAATACAAGGGCCTAATTAAGGAAAGAACCCCAATCGTGCCATGTGAAGAATCAACAAAGGACCAAATTAAGGTCATAAACAAGGAAACAATCAAGAATTACGCACATGAATCTCCAACAGAGTGAATCAATCAGCCAAAACTTTTAAAATAACATTGATTTCCGGAAAGAACTACTCAACTTCTATAGACAGAAATTGAACCAAGTAAACCTCATAAAAATATAGATTTGAACCCTAATAAAGATTAGAATAGGTCATCACATCCTGGGGTTGAAGAATGAGCAACTTTAAAAAGGAAATGGCAAGTAGGAAGTTAATTAGGGCAAAACCACAGAGTAATAGATTTGACAAAGAAAACATTCTTAGGTAAAAAAAAATAGAGCAAAGTAATACGACTGTTAACACATAAAGTACCCAGAATCAAAGTAGAGTTTAGAAAAAATCAGAGTATCGCACAAAATCAACTAGGTTTAAGTATTTCTTTCCACAAATCAGTCACAAAGATGAAAGAAAATCTATTAAACACTTAGAAGTCAGAAAGACCTTTGCAAAACAATTTTGGGATGAACCCTAGTTTAGGGAAAATCGGAACAATCATTTAAAATCAGAAGTTTTCAAAGAAAACATGTAATAGTGTTTGATTCCCTTCAGATCTATACATATCTGGAAAGGATCGAAGATAATAGACTATGGTTTCTTTAGAAAACATAGCAGAGATGAGAACATAAGTTTAGAAACCATATATTCGTAACAAAAACAAGGCAAGATCATTAATTACAAACGAAAATTTACCTGAGACAGACCGGCAAACACAGATTCAAACTAGAACCGATTAGAATCCTTTGAAACCCTTTCAAGGAATCATAAAATCGAAGAGCCACGGAGCGTAGAAGGCCAGGACTGGCCGGAGAATGCATATAAACATCACAGGGTGGAGTTTATGCCGGTGACGACGCTTGAGAGCTAGGGTTTGATTGAGATGATTTGAGAGAGAAGGGAAGGGGTGACGGCAGGTGAGTGTGAGAGAAATGAGGGGTTTGGGGGGTAGTCTCTTAGGTTAATTAAGGTAAGAATTAACCTGGACCGTTGATAAAAAATGATCAATGGCCAGGATTTGGGCGGAATTGGGTTGGGTATATTTAGGAATTGGGCTTGGATCTGTTAGGCTACCATAATTAGGTGTTTTGGGCTGATTTCAATAGGTTAGAATCAAAAAATAGTATAGGCTATTTGACAAATACCCGATCTAAATTAATTAAAATAATTTATAAAATAATTAGTAATCATACAAATGAATTTCATGCATAGAAAATAGTTTTAAAAAGATTATTTACTACTAAAATACAAAATGATTAAATTTTGATAAAAAATAGTACAAAATTATATGATTGGGCTATGATTGCAAATTTACTGCAATTATAGCCAAAAGGTGCCAATTTGGCTAATTATGAAATAATTTAGTCTTAATGGGACCATAAACGATAAATAAAATCAAGAAATGCTTTTGAAATTATTTGTGATGCAATTTGTAATTATTTATTGGAAATAAAATGCTGGGTAAATTAATAAAAATATAGGAAAATTATGGGAAAATACCAATTACTATTAATGCATGATTTTTAAAGTATATATGCAATTTTAAAATATTTTAGAAAAAATTGGGTATCAACAATGGATTCTATTTTACTATTGACTGGCTCTTTCTAAAATAATGATTCCGAAGAAGACTGCTTCTTTAAATATTCGAGGCTCATTTTACAATAAGAAAGTCACAAAATTTGGTCTGAAAGAAATAGATGTTCTTTGACGTTTACTACCTCTTGGATCCTCCTTATTAAACGTATTTTCTTTTGTTTCTTCCCGAGATCGTTTAGATCTTACAAAAATCGTCTTACATTCCTTTTTATATGGATATATCTTCTCGAAGAACTCAACATTATCTGATTCTAACCGTATTATTGTGAATGTCGGAATTTTCTAATTTATGAACCAGAAATCGATATGCTTTAATATTTGTCGCATATCCTATGAAAACATAATCTACGGTTTTCAGTCCTATTTTTACCCTTTTGGGTTTAGGAACTTGCACTTTTGCCAAATACCCCCATACTTTAAAATAATTCAAGTTGGGCTTCCTTTCTTTCCATTTTTCATATGGAAAGGATTGCGTTTTCCTATGGGATACTTTATTTAGGTCCAGTTAGCCGTAAGAATGGCTTCCCCCACAAGTTCTGTGGAAAACCAGAACTTATAAACAATGCATTCATCATCTCCTTAATGAACAATTCTTTCTTTCCGCGACCTCTTTGGGTTGGGGCGTGTAAGGGGCTATTATTTGATGGATAATTCCATATTCTAAACATATTTTTTCAAAAGGAGATTCATATTCACCACCCATATCACTTCTTATCACTTTGATTTCCTTGTTAACTTGTGTTCCAACTTCATTTTTGTATTTCTTGAATGCATCTATTGCTTCATCTTTACTATTAAGTAAGTAAACATTGCAATATCGAGTACCGCCGTCGATAAAAGTTATGAAATACTTCTTTCCATTGCGAGATGGTATTAACTTCATGTTGCAAATATCATTTTGAATTTAGTGTAAAGGATTTGAATTACTTTCAACTAACTGACAAGGATGTTTAACATACTTAGATTCCACACATATTTGATATTTTGGTTTTTCGCATCCAAACTTAGGCAATACTTCCAAATTAATCATTTTTCGCAAGATTTTATAATTTACATGTCCCAAATGTATATGCCATAAATCATTTGACTAAAGTAAGTAAGAAGAAGCTGAAATTTTATTATTCTCAAAGACCATTACATTCAGTTTGAAAAGGCCCTCAGTGAGGTAACATTTTCCTACAAACATCTCATTCTTACTTATTACAACTTTATCATATACAAAAATTCACTTAAAACCTTTCTTAACGAGAAGTGGTTAGGAACATGAAAGAAGGTGTTCAGAGTCATCGCCTTGCTAGAAGTCATTTTCAAAAATATCTTGCCACATCCTTTAATTATGGCCAAGAATTTCCCATAGAAAGCGTCTCTTCGGGTCCAATAGGAGCATATGTATCAAACGCTTCTCTAACACCACAAGCATGGTGAGTGAATCCATAATCAATCCACCACTCCTTAGGATTTCCCACCAAGTTGCATTCAGAAAACATATCACATATGTCATCAATACCTTCGTGTTTTTCAACCAGGTTTGCTTGACCATTTTTCTTGTCTTTCCTTGGAGCACGACAATCTGCAAATTTGTGTCCAGATTTCCCACAGTTGTAGCAATTCTTTTTTAACCTCTTCTTGCTTGGGTTTCTTTTTGGTCCAGAGTCTTCTTCCTCTTTCTATTATTTTGTGGAGCCTCCCCAACAATGTTTGCTCCAATTATTGTTGAGTTTCCACGACCTTTCTTTTAAAAAGCTTTGTTGTCCTCTTTGATCCTGAATCGAACAATGAGATCTTCAAATGACTTCTCCTTGTGTTTGTGTTTCAACTAATTTTTGAAGTCCATCCACAAAGGAGGCAACTTCTCAATCATCGCTGCAACTTGGAATGCTTCATTAATGACAATACCTTCAATGAAAATTCTATTAGTAATAATAGTAAAATTAATAATTTTAAAATAAGTATTAATTCGACTTATACCTTCAGTAAAGAGATTGTGAATAATCACTTGCAAGTATTAGTCTTGGGTAATAACAGACTTGATATCCACCATTTTATAGTCCAAAAATCCTGCTGCAATAAATTTCTTCAACCCGGCATCTTCAGTTTTGTATTTGTTTTCAAACGCAATCCACAGTTCTTTTGACGTCTACACATTACTATAGACGTTACACAGATCGTCCTCCAGTCCGCTAAGAATGTAATTCATGCACAAAAAATCAGAATGCTTTCATGCCTCAGTCACGAGAAAGCGTTCATTGTCTGAAGTTTCGTCGGGTAGAATATGAACATTTTCCTTAATGAACTTCTGTAGAATTAAAGTCTTCATGTAGAAGAACATCTTATGCTACTACCGCTTGAAATCAATCCCGAAAAGTTTTTCAAGCTTTTCTGCCAATGCTGGTGTTTTTCGGCTTCTCGATGCATTGGCAGTCACCATAAGCACAGGCTGGTTTCCATTATCAGTTGTCATTTCTTAAAATAATGACACAGATAAACGTTTAATAAACGGAAAAGTTTTTTTAACTTCAAACCGAATAAATCTGGAGTACACAATCACATAGATTTTAATCTCTTACGGAGTAGAAAATCTCTAGGATTTTAATCTCCGAATAACATATAGTAAATCAAAACAGAATATACGTTAAGTAAAAAAATGGAGTAAAAAACCACGAAGGTTTTAATCTCCAAAACGGGAGTAGAAAACCAAAAATGTTTTAGTATCCAGAATGGTGAGTATAACACAAATACAAAAAATTGTTAAGTTTCTTAAGCTTGTTATTATACTCTAATTGTAAAACAATTCTAGAGAAGAAAATAACGTATAAACAGAAATGTAGAAGAAGTAGAAATTAATCCAATCAATCAATCATTTGACCGAAGTCGAAGCTGGAGCCGAAGCCGAAGCTGAAGTCGAAGCCGAAGCCGAAGCCGAGCCGAGCGAGTGAGCGACGACGACGACGACGACATGAGGCTTGCTTTTTTATTAACTCTTTGAGAATTAGAAGAAGAGAAATTTATATATACATCCACGAAAAGTATTTTCCTCCCCCAACAAGCTTTGCTAAAAAACAATTACGAGTATTTTTTCTTGAAAATTAGTTGATTTGTTTCCCTGAAAAAAAATTATTCAAAAAGCAATTGTTCCAATAAAGGAGACAACAACATACCAAGTAGAGTCTAGGGAAGATGGAGTATACGCAGGGGCGAATTTGTAGGCAAATACATGCGGCATTTGAACCCATGGTCTTTCCGCCAAACAAGGTAGTTATGTACATATTTTATAGAATTGGTCTAGTATTATCTGTCGACACCCATGTTCTGAAGAGGTTAAATAGTGCACTTGGTTGAATATTGAGTTGTTTACCTAGAGAACCAGGGAGCATATCTCACTTTAATACTTACTTTTTTCTCCTTTTTATAGTGGTGCACCATGTTATAAAAATCCTAGATCCGCCTCTAATTATGTACGCATAACTTATCTCTATCTTGTGAGAGGTAGAGAAGATATTTCTGATAGACCCTCGGCTCAAAAAAATATTTTCAAAGTTTATTTGGAAAAAAAAAAACACGAGTAGAAAGTTATGGTAAAAATACTGTAGAAATAAAAGAAAACATATTGTCAGCTAAATAGTAAAGATAACACAGATAAAAGAAACAATAGTAATAAAAGAAAGAACACTAAACAAATTTAAATACAAAAATGAATTTTTAATTAAAAAAACACAACATTGAAGGAAGAAGTTTACTACATAAAATTAGTAATTATAACAAACATCACAAAAAATGGGGTTCCTTTATTATTTATCTTTGGCCGGCTTGTTATGACTCATGCCATGTGTTTGGGTTCCATTACTAGCCAACTCATCTTGTTTTTTTTTTTTTTTTGGGTCATTTGTTTTCTTCTCTTTTGTTCTCAATTCCTTAAAGATCCCAATGGTTTGACTGGTAATCACAAACTTGGAATATCAAAAAGAGAAAGAAAAGAAAAACATATAGCTAAAACAACCCAACAACAACAATGAGGCTATGGAGAAAAGCTTTTGGATTGATCAAAGATCATAACAGCCTATGGCTTGCTAGCCTATCAAGACGAACAGCTTTTCGAAATCCAGAAATGGAAGCTGCTGTAATCAAAGCCACAAGCCACGACGAATTCTCAATTGACATGAAAAATGTTGATCGTGTTTACAAATGGCTACGTTTATCTCCAAGCCATCTTAAATCTCTTATATGGGCAATTTCTTTACGTATGGAGAAAACTAAAAGTTGGGTTGTTGCAATTAAAGGTTTAATGCTAATGCACGGCGTTTATAGTTCCAAACTCCCTGCTATTCAAAGAATTGGAAGATTGCCATTTGATCTTTCAAATTTCAAAGATGGCCATTCTAATCCTTCAAAAATGTGGGGAATTAATGCGTTTGTTCGCGCTTATTTCACCTACCTTGATCAGAAATCCTCCCTTCTTTTCATGAATTTGCAAGAAAGGAAGAATCTACAAAATTTGGACAACATCAATAATAACAATGTTGTTGTTGAAGGAAGATATTCCATGATTCAAGATCTTGTGTTACTTCAAAAGCTCCAATTTTTGCTTGACATGTTGCTTGAAATTAGGCCACTATGTCATACGGCTATTGTCCCTCTTGTTCTTGAAGCAATGGATTGTGCTATGATTGAAGTTTTCGACGTTTATAGCAGAATATGCAATGGAATTGCTAGAGTTTTGTTGAGGATTTATTCAGCTGGGAAAGTTGAAGCTAGCATGGCTCTTAGGATTGTGCAAAAAGCAACCATTCAAGGGGAAGAATTGTCTCTGTATTTTGAGCTTTGTAGAAGCATTGGGGTGAAAAATGCAGCAGAATGTCCAAGAGTTGAGCAAATACCAGATGAAGATATCAAAGAACTTCAGGAAATCATTAATGGGGTTTCTGAAAAAGCCTCACAAATGCCTCAATTAGTACATGAGAGTACTAAAGCTATTGTTGTACATGAAACTGGTGAAGAGAAGAGCAAATTGAGGACAGTAATTACTGATAGTTGGGAGACATTTGATGAAGATTTGAAGCAAACTGATGGCTCTTCTCGTGCTATAGTAAAAGTTACACCAACACCAATTAATCCTTTTACTGCTTTAATTCCTACTTCTACCATTAATGAAGCTGGTAAACCTCAAGAATTACCAGACCTAATTAGCTTCTTGTAACGCGGTGATTGCATCTTTTGGCTTGATATGGCTTCTTCAAATGCATTGGTGACACAAATGATAAGATATAGCAAAAGAGAAATTAAGGAAATATTATCTACATTATACATATTTGTATCAATAGATTTTATTTAGTTAAAGGAATTGTTGAAAGTGTTTAAAATAGAGAGTACTTGTTAAGAAGCAGCACTGCTACACGCCAGAATTAGGTTGGTGCTGACCCCATTAAGTTGCTACAAGATACACACATACATAAGGTTCTTTATAAAGAAACAAATGTAGAGGAGGCATTTGTTAGACAAAGGAGAATTGACTTAATTGCACCACAAAAAGGAGATTACAATGCTCGTTTCAAGGAATGCAAGTGCAAAAAGACTTGTCTGCACTCAGTATTTACACCAAGTGACTCCAGATAAATTTTATCTTTGCCTGGAAAATGAAATGAGAAAATATCATAGATCATATCATTGATGAACACAAGTTGGTACTAAAATTAGGCGAATTTACTCAACCATACAAGACGCTTACTGGAAAACGAATCAAGTAACAGAGAGTCTAGCTAGGGGATGATATTATCACCCTTGCCCCTTTTGTATTTCATACTTTTATGACTGATCTCATTGTACGTTGTTCTCCTAGCAAAATTAATTCATGCAATACAACGTAGTAATAATTATTAATGTAATGCATCTTTTCCTTTTAAGCAAACAAAAGGAAAAAGGATTTGTTTTAAGTCGTTTCCATTCATTTTCTAATTTCTACTTTGTCTCTTATTTTGTTCTATTTTTTCTGTCTCTTCTAATGAAGTTTGATACTGTTAATTAATTTAAGCAAAACGTGTCAAAAGCATTTGGGTTCGGTCATGAATTATAGAATACATAAACAAATAAATATATGTCTATTTATTTAATCGTGGAAAGAGCTAGGTTATTAGCTTCAGTCTTCATTCTTCAATGTGTGCATCCATAAACCCAATGACTCTTTCAAGGCTTAAAAATTTTGATCTCGAATTATGATCTTGAGCTTACACAATTAAAACGAAATCTTTCTTTTTTATCATATAATATTTTAATTGCATTTTTATTATTAGTTTTTATGAGTTGCATTGCAGCAAAATGTGATTATGATCCATTTCTCACCGATATTCCATCTTCCGTCATAAAAAATTTATTTACAGTGAAATTGTGAAAAAGGAGGAAATAAGTACAGAAAGAATTACATGGTTGTATAAGTCCTAACAATCGTGGTAAATGAATCCATAGATTCATCTGTGAGAAAATAAAAGAAAAATAAAAATAGATTCATGGGTTAGTAATAACAAGATTAAATGTCCTTTCAAGTAACTAAAATTGTTTTCTAGCTTTATTTTGCTTGTCGCTTGTTAATATAAGAAACATTTATGTGAGAGAGTGTAACCACCCTACCGATCGTTTTGAACTTTAGCGTATCGTTCAGTGGTTTGAGGTCTTGATGGCTTCATATTGCGTATATGACTTGCATGTATGGTCGTATTCGATTTTCGCATGTTTTGGGATTGATCTGGATGAGTGATTCTCATTTTAGAAGCATAAGTTGGAAATGTTGATCGAGGTTTGACTTTTGTGAAAACGACCCTTAAATGGTGTTTTGATGACTCAGATAGGTTCGTATAGTGTTTTAGAATGTGTTTTGGACTTGGGCGTATACCCGGAATTGAATTCTGAGGTCCCTAAGTCGATTTCGCATGTTTTGCCGAAAGTTGGCAATTTGAAGGTTTAGAAATTCCTTAGGTTTGACTATAGTTTGACTTTATGGCTATTGGGTTAGGATTTCGATTTTGGGATTTGGAATAGGTCATTTTTGCTATTTGAAACATGTTTGCAAAGTTTAGCGTCATTTTTAGTTGATTTGTTAGGAATCAGACACGTGGTTGTACTTTTACAAGTTCTTGGGTTTCTATCTAAATTTCATGCATTTTGATGTGCGATTTGTGATTGTGAATGTTATTTTGGTGTATTGATCGCGCGACCGAGTTCGTATGATATTTTTAGACTTCTATTGATGTTTGGTGCAAAGGCCCGATGGCTCGGGTGAGTTTCGGGTGCGTTTCGGAGTGTTTGGAAGAGTTTTAGCTTTGCTAGATTTGAACAGGTGCTTCAGATCTTGCAAATGCAAGATCTTGTTCGCATTTGCGACCTTCGCATTCGAGAGGAAAGAGTCACATTTGTGAAGTTCATAGGGGTCTGTCAGGTTCGCATTTGTGAACACATTATTCGCTCTTGCGATAGGGGCCCGACTAAGGTGGTTCACATTTGCGCTCAAAATGGTCGCTTTTGCAAAGGACCTCACGTAACGACTAGGCCGGTTGTTTTGAGAGATGTAGCTCTGATACCCCATTTATTGCTCATTTTGTAATTTATAGTTGTTAAATGACTTGTCGTGGTCATCGGTTCAAGTCCGGAGGGATTTCGAAATGAATTGAGACACTTAATCTCATGGTTGAAAACTTAAGTTAAAATGGTTGATCAGATGTTGATTTGTGTGTAACGACTCTGAAATGGAGTTTTGATGGTTCTGTTAGCTCCGTTGGGTGATTTTGGACTTAGGAGTATGTCCGCATTGTGAACTAGAGATCCGTAGTTGAATTAGGTGTGAAATGGAAAAATTTTAATTTTTTGGAAAGTTGGATCGGGAGTTGACTTTTTGATATAGGGGTCGATTTCCGATTTCAGGAGTTGGAGTAGATTCGTAGAGTCAACTGCGACTTGTGTTCAAAATTTGGGGTCAATCAAATGTGATTTGATAGGTTTTGGCGTCGGTTGTACAAGTTGGAATTTCTTAGTTTCAATAGGCTTGAATTAGGGTGTGATTCGTGTTTTTGATGTTGTGTGATGTGATTTGAGGGATCGACTAAGTTCATATGATGTTTTAGTATTTGTTGGTATGTTTGGTGGAGGTCACGTGGGCCTCGGGTTGATTCCGGATGGTTAACGGACCAAAAGTTGAATTTGAGAGGGTGTTGAAGCTGGAGTCTGCTGGTGTAACTGCACCTGTGGAGCTTTGATCGCAGGTGTGATCTCTGAGGTGCGGGTTGTGTTGAAAGAAGCAAAAATGGAGCTAGGAGATGGATCCGCAGAAGCGGCCGTAAGAGTGGATTCATGGGTTGTAGCAGCAGAGGAAACCTCAAAAGCAGAAGTATGGTCACTTCTGCGACGCCACAGAAGCGGTTAAGTGTCCGCAGAAGCGGAAAGGCTGGGCAGAATGTATAAAAACAAGGGTTCAAGATTTTGCTTCATTTTAATCATTTCAAGCATGGGTTTGGGCGATTCTTAAGAGGATTTTTGAGGGGTTTCTTGAGGTAAGTCCCTTGTGCTCATTTTTTGATCAATAATCTTGTTTCCCCATTGATTTTCCCACCTAATTTTTGTGTATTTAAGGTGGAATTTGGGAGTTTGAGGCTAGGGATTTGGAGAGTTTGATTCAGGGATTTGGGTGAAAATTCAATGTCGGATTTTGGTAATTAATGGGCTTTTATCGTGGTTGAATGGCCTTTTGGGTTTTGTGACTTTTATCGAATTCCGAGACATGGTCCCAGGGGCCAGCTTTTGAGTTGATTTTTGACTTTTGATTTGTAACTTAGTATTTCATTATGGAATTGATTCCTTTAGCCCATGTTGGTTGTATCACATTGTTTGTGGCTACATTCGAGCCATTTGGAGACCGTTTCGTGAGGGAAATGTGTGTTGGAGTAGACATTTACCCGGATTGAGGTAAGTAACACTTCTAAACTTGGCCCTCAGAGTTCGAAACCCCGAGCTATGTGTTATATGCTTGGTGTTGAGGTGACGCACATGCCAAGTGACGGGTGTGTGGGCGTGCACAGTACTAACTGTGACCTGGTCGATTCTGTGAAACTGTATAGTGGATTTATCTTGTTGATATCCATGTATTCATCATGTGATAAAGTAATTGAGCTGTCAATCACGCAAGAAATTATCTTTAGGCTATTACCGATACTGTTGGGACACATAGTGGTCGTTTCCTTGTTGTTGACTAATTGCTTACATTGAAATTTTGTACCCAATCATATTTATTCATTGCATATCATTTCTAATTCTCCATGGCTATTTATTGTTGTATCATATCATCATTATTGGACTAGTTTCACGACATTATGAGCCAGATAGAGAGACGATGGAGAGATTGATGACTTAGTGAGGCTGAGGGCCTGATTGAGAGTGAAAGTTATGGGATCGGGTTGCATACGGCATCATGTTTATTGATTTATGCCTGGATCTCGCTTATTATATCGTTTGAGATAAAAGAGCCCCTCCATAGTATGTACACACCTCCTGTGAGCGTAGTTGATTATATTGAGGGATGGATTTTTCCTGGACATTGATCATGTCCGAATCATTTATATTTGGGGATGGATCTTCCTCTGGGCAGAATTGGCCTTATACAGTGCTGAGTGATTGACTGCCAGTTGATGTATATATGCATGGGATGGATCATCCCCGGGCTGGATCCGCCATATACAGTACTAAGTGATTGAGTATTCTGAGAGTGTGAGTACACGAGCCTTTAGCGTGGTGCATCATATACAACATGTGCATTGGCATGTTGATGTAGAAAGGTGATACTCCTCATATCATTCATAATTGATCTATCTTTACTTGAATCAAATTAAATTGTTGAACTTGAAAGCATGCCTGCATTTCTATACTCTTATTTCTATATTGAACCCTATGTCGCATTTGCAACGTCTCCAACTAAACAAAAAGGCTGAGAAATGGATTTTAGTCTCATTTTCATATTTTAGAACCCTAGACTCGATAAGATGCGATTTGGATAGGGGATTTTTATTTTCATTCATTGGGTAAGCAATTTTGATCTATTTTCAATTATATTACATGATTTTATTAACATCAAATTTATAAGAATCAAATAAGAATTTTTGTATAAGTTTAAAAACAAAAATTTGCGTTTTGAGAGTCGAATTGGCCTCAAATTTGAAAATAAAAAAAAATTATATATACATATATATATATATATGTATATATATGTATATATATATATAGAGAGAGAGAGAGACTTGTGGGTTTATGGTTAGTCAAGATCAACCCTTGGACTCAGATTTTGACCGGGCGAGTCTGGGTTTTGTTGACTTTTTGGGAATTGTACAAAGATCGTAGCTTTACTTATTGGAAATGGTTTCTCTTGCATTATTTGATGTTATTACTTCGATTCTGGTTAGATTTGAATTACGTAGAAGACGTGAGCACGAGGTGACGAGTGTGAACACGGTCTTATATGTGAAAATTGACTGGTTTAGACTCTTAGGCTTCCTTCGTACATCTAATTGATGTTTCCATATCATGATAATATTCTCAATTTTATGTTTACTCTTACATGCTATATTTGAAGCGTCATTACGTGTTCTACCTTTTATAATAAATCTTACTCTAATTTTCCTTAATTGAAGTTGTTACCCCTTTTAGTGTCATGCTACATCTTTTATTGTTGAGTTGTTCTTATTTGAAGCCATCATTACGTGTTATCTATCTTATTGTTAACTTATTCTTTGTTAAATTCGTTATCGCATGTTATCTCTTCATTGTTGAGCTTATTCTTCCATTTCATTTTGTTGTTGTAATTCCTGTAGTGATTTACGTGTCGTACTCTCGTAGTATTGTTGTTATTGTTGTACTCAATGTTGTGGGCTGTGGGCTGTGGGTTGTTGTGGTATTGAAATTGTTGTTATGGAAATATTGCGGTATATGGTCACGTGTGGTGCAAGTTGTTATGTTGTGTTGTTGTGTTTTGGCACATGTTGAATTGTATAGAGGATTGTCGGGGTATTTGCACGCGAGTTTTCTGTGCTATTGATATTTTACATGCGGCGAGACAAGACAGGTTATATATGTTGGGTTTGCGCATGTGGCGAGACAAGGTGGAATAATTATTGATGTGCGTGTGGTGATGTCACGACCCAAATCGATGGGCCCCGACAGGCACTCGATTCCTTACTCCACCGAGTATCTACATAACATATCATACTATCGTAGATAACTGAGTTCGAAGGCTGCCGTGAGATAAGTAGAATACAACGTGAGATGCCAACTTATGCATAAGACATACGAGCCTATAAAACCAAATATCCACTCGTATACTGAACATAGGCCGACAAGGCCATATAATCTTTTACGTACATGACATCTGTCTACAAGCCTCTAAGAATACATAATTTTCATAAAGGTCGAGATCGAGCCCCGCCATAAAATAATACACGTCTAATCATTCTAATCAAACGAGCAACTCCGAAGCAACTGGAGCACACCAACATCTTCTGCAGAGCTGATAGCCTACATGGAGGGTTCTCGATCTGTTTATTGGGACCTACGGGCATGAAGCGCAGTGTCCCCAGGCAAAAGGGACGCCAGTATGAAAAATGTACCGAATATGTAAGGCACATAAATAAGTACACAACAGACATGGAAGAAATATAGAGTACATAACATCATCAAGCCTCTGAGGGCGTCCCATCATATCATCTCGGCCACTATGGGCAAATCATCAAAGTATACCAACTGATCAGGTGGTGGTGCGTATATAACGCCGTAACCTTTTCCCATATCCCACATATATATATATATATATATATATATATATATGCGTATATAACGCCGTCTGGGTCATGGGTCAATGTACATGTATAAATGCATGAAATGCATAAGAAATACGTTAATAAGATTTTCTCGGAATGCGATAAAACTCAATATTCCTTTCGGATAAACTTTATCAAATACGTATTTTTCTGAGACCCATGAACAAAAGATAATAATAATTCATATGGGGAATCAAGAATATAGATACCCATAGTATTTCTATGAATAGAGTAATTTATGGAAATCGTGCGTTTGCTCGTTTCTTCGGTATAATTTTGATCATGCCAAAAAGAAAGAAGGGATGACCTTAACATACCCGGAGTAGAAAAAAAATCCGTATGATGTTTTTGAGAAAGATTGCACCTGAGCTTCTGAGCCAAACTACAAACATCATGAACCAGCCCAACTAGGATGAAATCTTAACTTTTTCATGTCGATATGTAGTCCATATGCTGCTTCAACTGACAGTCAAGGTTTCCTCGTGAAGACGAATCGGAAAATAAGAGAGCACTTGCAAGTTGATGACTTGAAACAGAAACATTTGATAAGCAATGTGCATGGTTGATAGTCTCGTTAGTATATATGTCATTTAACAATTCTATGACATGATATTCTTTAATAAATAAAATGGCTCACATTTTAAGACTTTGCCAAACCACACATCCCCATTTCTTGCCACATAATATAATGACTCTAAGAGTCATTTTAATTAATTCTCATATGGCTGCCACGTGGGGATGGGGTGGGGTGGGGTGGGGTTTTAATCTTATCCCAAACTCATTAGTTAATTAGGTAATATCTCATTACCCGGTAATTAACCAATTACCCACATAATTAGGAATTGTCTCAAATTACTTAAAATACTACTTACTTTTAATACACATTATACATCCTACTATCGTGGTCATATGGTACCTTGTATGGTACTAGTCAAAAAATATCGAGTATTAACGCTCGGCTCGTATTTTATCCACTATGCCAAACTTGGACGAAAAATTTATTTTCTTTGACTTGCTCCCCCTCTCATCTTCACGAATTTACTCATCATTTGTTTAAAATAGCACTATCCTTATAATCTCCAAATAATCTTTTTCCTTGGACTAATGTCAATTACCTTACGACAAATTCAACGTACAATACTACAGGGTGAAACATCGTCGTAACTTAATACTGCGAAGCATAACATCATCGTAATATAATACTGCAGAACATAATATCGATGAAATATTGCGGGGCGTAACATCATTCCCCCCTTTGGAACATTCGTCCTAGAATGTTGACTGATGCTCTTATCATTTTCATAACTTATAGCTCTTGTGAACACCTTAATATTCTCCTTGCCATTTAGGCAGTTGTTCTGTGAATAAATCCAAAGGCCAGGGCATTCCCCCCTTTAGGCCTCTTTCTCGCACCACACTCAGTGGTTGGAATTCTTACATTCTCGTAACTCTTGCTATCTTCTGGCATGCAACCTATACGACTTTTTGTTTTCTTAAATGTGTGCCTATACGACTCTTCACTCCTCTTTCCTCCGGCTTTTAGCCAATCTCTAGATCTCACATTGCAAAAATATACAGAGCTTGATAATATGTCCCTTTGGCATCTGTAGGTATACTGAAGTTCTTTGCTCGGTACTTTGTCGAACTTACGAATATTGTTATACCTTATTTCATAGATCCGCTTATCCACTCATATGACTTTAATGCATCTAGGTAGGTCATACTTTATCATAACTCTTACTTCGACTTATTGCTAATGAGGTATGCTACAGAGCTCTAGGCTACTTCCGTTACTTATCACATATGTATAAATCTAAGTCCTTTAATGCTTCCTTATTACTGTTCATCAAAAAGATGGAATCCTTATCTTCTTTAATACGTTGGAAATTTATCCATTTGTTGTTAATTTACCTCAATATTTGTCTACAGTCTATTACTAATAACTTGAAACTCCTTGCGGAATAACTAGGGCTCACGTCTCATCGAGGAATATCTGAAATGGTTAGACTGATCCACCTGGGGCGATACCATGCTATCATAATCGTATTTCACATGGGATTCATCTTACGTGGGTATTTTAATCCTGTACAATTCATGAAATCCTCTCCATTCTTCTTCAAATCATTAATTAATCGAAGTCTTAAACGTCATCCTTTATTTATCACAGTTACACCCTTATTCTACTACCAGGGCAGCATTCCGTCTCTTCTAAATTCTACTAACCTTAGACTCTTTTGAGTTCATTACGGCTATACTGAGCTTTCTATAACATAGAGAAACCATTATCTCTCTTGTTTTCCTGGGCTTAACCTGAGGACTTATCCATTCTCGTCACTGTCTCACTTGCCCTTTCTTATCCTTACTCTTGTCTTCCTAAAAACATTATCGCTTTACCATACTTTAGCTTATTTATACTACTCGCGACCTTCCTTCAACTTGCTTGCATCATAGGTTTTCTTGTGTTACTAGAATATCAAGTGAGACATCGTATCGTCTTTAACTCTTCTTTATTCTCTTGACTAGATCTCCCGGTACCTACACACCATAGGTTGGAAGATATACTACTGTCGACACCGCTATTGGTACTGAATTCCAACGCTTCTAGCCTTTTATCCAAAGTATGGAATATTCACAATCCTCTATACCTGAGTATCTCGTACGTTGTTCACTTTTACCTTACTTACCTTAAATTCTTGCATCGTAGTGTCTATCTCTTTCATAACCTCCCTTCCACATAGGCACGATTCACATCCACAACTTGAAACTTTATTATAATACTTTCACCTCTAGAACATACACCATTCAGTGGGAGCTTCGTATTGACTTCTTAAAAGGCTGGTACTCTTCTAACTGGATTTATCGTAGAGTCGTTATAGAATAGGGTTACTGAACTATTTCTCTTGTACTTCTGATGTTAAGAGTGATTATACAATGTTCTCGATCATGATGCTTGTAACTTCCTGGGTCCAATAAGCAGACTTCTAATTTACTTAGTTGATGTAACTCTTTTAGTTTCCTCTTTCTTCTGACTGGCCTTTATGCTGGCTTATGTTATCTCCCGATCTGTGGTTCATGGTAATAGTTATTTTGTTTAGTCTTTCATGGGCGCTGAGAAATATGCATGATACAATCCTTTAACAATTTAATCTTTCGTTTAAGTCCTAGGCTCAATTCTTTCTTTTTACGCATATCAGTATCTTCTACAGTTTTATATGTTGTATGCATAAAACTCCAAACCCTTGAGTGCATTCACAACGTAACCCACTCTTGATCAATGATAAAATAATTTCTTTTGTTCCGTCTTAGCTTTCTTTCAACGTAAGCTATTAGTTTTCCTGGTCTTCCTGCCCCTTTGTTGCGTACATACTTAGCTTATCTTAGTACCCACATTTGCCAGATTTTTTATACAACTCATGTGAACTCGAATATTACTTTTAATTTAACTTCCCGTTTATTAGCCATGGTAGGTGCCACTTTCCTTTGGAGTGCTTACAATGTTGTTGCGAGACTGTTGTTATAGGACCATTTCATCTTTAGGTCGTCGTGCTTAGATTGAAGACTTCTTCCTTATCTCCTCAGCTAGTCTTTCGTTGTAGTACATAGGGAGAACCTTTGACTCTCGTAAATATGTGAGATTATTACGGACCTTTTTTATGTCCTTCCTTGCCTATGATCATCCGTAGTTGCTTACCTCCGTGCCCTTGTGCTTGTAGAATTTCTTATGAAATTGATATCCTGAGTTCCTTCTTAGTGGCACTTTCTTTTATCCCCGTAATACTCATACGGTACCTTTAACTACCCCAACTCCTATTTGAATATGTCTCAAGTATTATAATGACATTACTGCGATGCTGAATTCTCTATGTTTGGTTTTACTATGTTTATCTTACATGGTCTGCTGATTCGTCTGTGACCCCCCATTTAGCCATAACAAGGCTCTTCCTGATTCATTACTTAACTACTCGTTGACCCATTCTCATATAAATATTCGCATTCTTGGGTTATTTCCTTTGTCTTAACTTACGTTTCACATGTGCTTCTTATTTATTAATAACAGCTCGGTCAAGAACCTTTACTTCCTCTCCTTGACGTCGTTATTGCACAATATTCCGGAATTGTAGCGTATCTATAGGATTTTGGATAAATGCCATCTTATTCCTTTTTCATTTTTATCCTATGATTCCTTTACCATTCCATAGTCACTAGAACCACTTAATTCCGATTTAATGCCATATAACTCCATATTCCCCCCTTTAGGGGTTTACTAAGAGCTGAAGGCACGAGGATCTACCTATAGATGTTTTTTACCTCTTCATCTTTGGCGTCGTTTTACAACATTAATGATATTTACTCGCCTTGCGGTAATCCTTCTATATCAAGGATAACAAATTCCCGTACTTGCAAAGGTGACACTTAGTGTAACTGGCACATACAGTCCCTTAAGCTTAACTTTGCTCACATTGCTTGCTTTAGGGAAGCGTCTTCCTAAATGACCTTTCTCTGAATTTCTTATGAATCTTCTTTTGTTGTCCATTCTATTATTGCCGGGCTACAATCTGAAATTCTCATGAAGCCGACCATTATCAAGTCACTCAGTCCTTAATTCATGTTTAGTTTACCTTGTTTACCAGTCCATGCTGATTTTTATTACTTTGGGGTCTACCCTTCCCTTTAGTTAATTATGTTAGAGTCACAAACTTACTTCTCGAAACGAGTATATGACTTCATGTCCTATGCTCTTTTGTTGTCTTAAGGCCTATCACCTCTCGTCTATTCCTTCACCTAACTATGGACCCGGTAATACCGTCATATTTTTGATCTACCATTGTAATGTATATATCTCATCTTACGCATAATGCTTCCTTATCTCTCTTCTCATTACTCTACTAATATTTCTGCCTATCCCTTTCTTGTGAAAACTTCAACAGCTCCCCTTGCTTCATCCATCGGCTCTTCGGGTTGCTCAACGTCCTTGCTCTACCAGGGAAGAGAGTCATACTAAGGTAATATTTATCCCTTCCAGGCTTTCAGTGCCTATCTTCTAATTTTTTTTTCAATCATGCTAGTATTCACATCTAATTGTAATATTCAAGAGTGCACCATCTAGGTGTCTCACAAGATGATTTATTATCACATCTATAATATCCTTTGAAAATGTGAACTAATACAAACAATCCATTCACCATTTTTGGGTTACTCTAACCCCAACCGGATTCTGATGTTCCGTCTTTTTCTTAAACTACACTTGTTAACCCCCATAAGGCATTACTTAGATAGGTGCGCCCAATTGTACATACCTTTATTATTAATGAAGGTAACTCAAAATGCTTATATTTCTCTACAAATATTGTAGGTAATGCTCATCTCTACTAATTAGGTACCTCGTACCCTTCTTCACCTTGTTTATTTTATTTGTTGAAACTTGTGTCTAGCTTCCGATTCTCTTATTCCTTACCTTAAGAGTGGATAGACATTTTTGCCTTAAGGATCCTTATCAAGAAGCTTGCATGTCTTAGCGTCCTTATGTTCTGCTAGAGACCTTACAGTCATCATAAGAATGATGCAAAATTGAGTTCCTCTAAATCAATTCTTCCACAACCACATTTAATCTCTTACCAAACGTCTTTATAGATGTAGGCATTGTCTTATTATGAATAAGATAGAATTTAGGAAATTGAGTTCTTACAACCGAGCTCTACCACACGATCTAGAGTAAGAAGAAAGAGTGTCAGTCCTAAATGCCTTGTAGCCTCCTGCTTATAAGTGTGTTGCAAGACACGCCCATAAACAAGACTCTACTAGACACGGCTTGTAGACTCCCTAGGACAGAACTGCTCTGATACAACTTTTGTCACGACCCAAACCGATGGACCGCGACGGGCACTCGATACCTTACTCCACCGAGTATCTACATAACGTATCATACTATCGTAGATAACTGAGTTTGAAGGCTTCTTTGAGATAAGTAGAATACTACGTGAGATACCAACTTATGCATAAGACATACGGGCCTATAAGACAAAATATCCACTTGTATACTGAACATAGGCTGACAAGGACATATAATCTTTTATGTACATGAAGCAAATGGAGGGATTTCGAGTCTCGCCATAAAACAATACAAGTCTAATCATAAAGGTCGGGACTAAGTCCCGCCATAAAACAATACACGTCTAATCATACTAACCAAACGAACAACTCCGAAGCAAAAGGAGCACACCAACATCTTCCCCGAGCTGATAGCCTACTTGGAGGGCTCTCGGTATGTCTATCGGGACCTGTGGGCATGAAATGCAGTGTCCCCAGGCAAAAGGGATGTCAGTATGAACAATGTACCGAGTACATCAGGCACATAAATAAGTACATAACAGACATGGAAGAAATATAAAGTAAATGACTCAACCTGTAAGTCTGGATAACTCTGTAAATCATGGAAAAATTATAGTGTCATGCATATGTTTATAAATATCATGTAACGCATAGGTCTATACGTACATAACGTAATCAAGCCTGTGAGGGAATCCCATCATATCATCTCGGCCATTGTGGGTAAATAATCAACGTATACCAGCTGATCAGGTGGTGGTGCGTATATAACGCAGTAACCTTTTCCGATATCTCATATACATATATATACATATATATGCGTATAAAATGCTATCTAAGTCATGGGTCAATGTACATGTATAAATTCATGAAATGTATAAGAAATACGTTAATAAGGTTTTCTCGGAACGCCATAAAACTCAATATGCCTTTCGGATAAACTTTATCAAATACGTATTTTTCTGAGACCCATGAACAGAAGATAATAATAATTCACATGGGGAATCAAGAATATATATACCCCTAGTATTTCTGTGAATAGAGTGATTTATGGAAACTCAATATGCCTTCTTTTTGGCTCATGCCAAAAAGAAAGAAGGATGGCCTTAACATACCCGGAGTAGGAAAAAATCCGTATGATATTTTTGAGAAAGATTGCACCTAAGCTTCTGAGCAGAACTACAAACATCATGAACCAGCCCAACTAGGATGAACTCTTAACATTTTCATGTCGATATGTAGTCCATATGCAGCTTCAACTGACAATCAAGGTGTCCTCGTGAAGATTAATCGGAAAATAAGAGAGCACTTCCAAGTTGATTACTTGAAACATAAACATTTGATAAGTAATATGCATGGCTGAAAGTCTCGTTAGTATATAGGTCATTTAACAATTCTATGACATGATATTCTTAATAAATGGAATGGCTCACATTTTAAGACATTGCAAAACCACACGTCCACACTTCTTTCCACATAATATAATGACTCTAAGAGTAATTTTAATTAATTCTCATATGGCTGCCATGTGGGGGTGGGGTGGGGTTTTAATCTTGTCCCAAACTCGTTAGTTAATTAGGTAATATTGCGTTACCCCGTAATTAACCAATTACCCACATAATTAATAATTATCTCAAATAACTTAAAATACTACTTACTTTGAATAAACTTTATACATCCTACTATCATGGTCATATGGTACCTTGTATGGTACTAGTCCAAAAATATCGGGTACTAACGCTCGACCCGTATTTTATCCTAATTTGCCAAACTTGGACGAAAAAATCATTTTCTTTGACTTGCTTCCCCTCTCATCTTCACGAATTTACTCATCATTTGTTTAAAATAACACAATCCTTATAATCTCCAAATAATATTTTTACTTGGACTAATGTCAATTACCTTACGATAAATTCAACATAGAATACTACATGAGTAACATTGTCGTAACTTAATACTGTGAAGTATAACATCATCGTAATATAATAATGCGGAACATAATATCGATGAAATATTGTGGGGCGTAATAGGCGAGATAAGGCAGACATTTACTTTATTGTTGTGCACGCGGCGAGACAAGGGGGGCTATGTCGGGGATGATTTGTGATAGCCTGAGGGCATTGTTACTGAAGATATTTGTGTGGTGGTGTGACTCACTTGTGTTTGTCATGTATATTACGGGTTTTGTTGTGTTGTTTCCAATGTTCTACTCGGTGTCTATAATTTTTACCTGTTGACTTCGGTTTTGATAGTACACTTGCACAAGCATACACCGTATCATGTCACCTATATTCAGGAGTATGAATCTCGATGTTTATTGATCATGTACATGTATTCTTGTCTACCAGCCTTATGTGCGTGGATTGGACCGGTGGCACGTGAGTTGTCCGTGCGGATATGATGTAATATTACTATTGTCATGTGAGTCGTCTGTGCAGATTTAAGGTAAACAATATATTGGCGCGTATGTTGTCTTTGAGGCACGCGAGTTGTTCACGTGGTTGTAATTGATAATGTGGGCACAAGATGCCATGGGACTACGTCGTGACATAGGACCCGTGATTTGTGATTACAGGTGTGGTACCTTGGGGTGATTCTTGTGTAAATCTTGTGGAAGAACGTTTGATTATTTGGTCGTCATTTTAGTTCCTTAGTTGGTTTTGTTGGTACTTTAACTTTGTTCTGATTACCCTACAACATTGTCACCTGTTTTCTCCTTGTTGCTTCTACTTTCCACTTGTTAGCGTTATATTGTTATTCTTTCCATGTTTAGCCTTATATTGATATTCGTTCCTCTGTTAGCTTTATATTAATACACGCACAAGTTGTTATGTCTAGTAGGTGTAGGTGTCTTGACTGTACCTCGTCACTATTCCACAGATGTTAGTCTTAATACTTAGTGGATACCGCTATGGTGTACAAATGCTACACTTCTACACATTTACTGTGCATTCAGGTATCTCAGAGTGTGCCGGTCATTAGTTAACTGATTGTGTGTTGTGGCGGAGACTTCAAGGTATACCTACCATATTCGCAGGTTTCAGAGTCATCTTCTGGAGTTTTACTTTGTTACTGTTTATTTTTATTTCAAATGGTGATGTATTTGATATTCTTAGTTACTCTTAGAAGAGCTTATGAATCCATACTACCGGTTTGGAATATTGTATATCTAGTGATGGTTGTTGGCTGTGTATGACATTTACTGGTTCATGTTTAATGGTTAAATGATTTAAATCTGTTAATAACTCGACATGCATTAGGCTTACCCAGTCTTAGAGACTAGGTGCCATCAGGACATCGCAAGGTGGGAATTTGGGATCGTGACAAGTTGATATCAGAGCTCTAGGTTCATAGGTGCTATGAGTCATAAGAAAGTTTGGTAGAGTCTTGCATATTAGTACGGAGACATCTGTACTTATCTTCGTGAGGCTACAAAATTATTAGAAAATTTCACTTCGTTCATTCATATGGTGCGAGTTTATTGATTTTTGAATTTGAGCCTTGTCATTCTATTCTCTCATATATGATGAGGACACGAGCTACAATTACCGATGATGTTTCCCTAAGACCTTGTGTTACTAGAGGCCGAGGAGGAGCATGTGCTACAGCTAAAGCACCTTTAAGAACAACAACTAAGAAGCCACCAGTAGCTCCGGTTGAGGGACATGCACTGTAGGTGCCTGCTTCTACCCCTAGACTTCAGGAGACTTTAGGGCAGTTGCTGAGCATGTTTGGTACATGGTATTAGGCGGGACCGATTCCGGTTGCGCCAACTACTTCACAGACGAGGGAAGGAGCTCAGACTCCCCCTGGCCGTACTCTAGAGCAGTAGGCTCACATAGGTAAGGTTCTGTGTGTTATGCCAGTACAACCTGTTATTCTGATTCAGTCTAAGGTCATGCCAGAGGCATCAGAGGAGGATCAGAAGTGGCTTGAAAGGTTCAAGATGTATGTTCCTCCTACTTTTTGTGGCACAACTACCAAGGATGCATAAGGGTTTTTAGAGAAGTGCCACTATAATCTCTGCACCATGGGTATCGTGGAGGTGTGCGGAATTACTTTTACTATATTTCAGCTGTCAGGGACAACATATAGGTGGTGGAAGGCTTATGAGGAGGTTAGGCCAGCTGATGCATCACCACTTACTTGGAATCACTCTTCCGAGATGTTTATGAGGGATTTTGTTCCCTAGACACTCCAGGATTGACGAGCGCAAAGGAGGCCGCAGGTGCTGGAGATTTGGGCGCACCTGCGGAAGCGCAGGTGCGACAAGGGGACAGCAAGTGCGAAAATCGGCCTGGGCAGAATGTTTAAAACAAGGATTCTTGGTTCATTTTCTTCATTTCTTCTTTGGCTTAGGCGATCTTGGGAGGCTACAAAGAGAGGATTACTTCATGCATTGTCAAGGTAAGTAAATTCCTCCCGTTTTTAAGTTAAATACAAGATTATATGCATGGATTAAACATGAAAATTGGTAGGAAATTGGGAAATCTTAAAGGAACCTAGGAATTTGGTGAATTGGAATTTAGCCACGAATTGAGCATGAATATTTGAGTAAATTGTATATTTGATTTAGTAAGGCTATGGGTAGAATATATCTTCGAGAAATTTCGGATTTCGGGCACATGGGCCCGAGGGAATTTTGGTCATTTCACTAAGCGGGGTTGGGAAATTTTATAATTTGGAATTTGTTGCAATATTAGAGTACATTTTCATTGGTTTGTCGTTGTTTGGATAGTTTTGGGGCGTTGTGCGTCCGTTGGAGTCGTCGGAAGAGCTTGGAAGCAGGTATTGGAACTTTGGAGCGAGGTAAGTCTCTTTTCTAACTTTGTGAGGTGGAATTATCCCCCTAGGTGGACAAATTAAGTATCTGTTACTATCTGCGGGGGCTACGTATGCACGAGGTGACGGGAGTCCGTGCGTAGCTACTATTATGCCATGTCCGTGTAGCCTAGGACCCACTATCATGCCTTACCTATTGTACCTGTGATCTTGTCTGTAATATTAAACTGCTAATATAATTGAAATTGTAATTGAATGACTAAAGAATATTAGAGTTTATTTTCTTAAGCATCTAAAAAGAGAATTGATTTTCTTCCCGGTCAATTGTGTTTCCGGATAAGGTTATGTTATTAAACATTATAAAGACATGGAAAGTGAATTTCGAAAAAGGGTTTAAATACTTTTTTGTGGTTTTCAAAAGAGAAATTTTTCATTTACTTGAGTATATATTTTCCCGATGTAGTCGGGGTGGATTGTTGATTGTACATGACTGCATGTGACCGCTTCGCAATTTACATTCCGCGAGCGGAGTGTTATTCCCACCACTCTCATGGGAGCGGGTCATACGCTATGGCGAGATTGAAAGAAGTATTATGGTTCGGGCCATTCGACCCTCGCCAGTGCACATAGATGACTATTATGATGGCTCAGGCCGGTTGTCCTTATCCCGTATGCGCATGCTAAATTGTTAAATATTTTTCATGATTTTTGAAGTGATAAGATATTTGGGGGAAAATAAAGAAGAAATTGTTGATTTATCATATTTGGGGGAAAACAAAGAGGAAATTGTCTATTTAAGATATTTGGGAAAATAATGAGAAAGTGGTAACTGTTTGTTTATGTGACGACCCAAGGGCTCATCACCTTTTTTATTACCCAATTTCGTACTCCCGAGGGCTTGAAAACCTCATTTTTAGTTGCCTCGATTTGTGTGTGCAGTCCGGGCACGTAGCCGGACAGCTTAAATATGAAATTTTGTGAAATATGGTAAGATTTAATATTAAAAGGAATATATTTGACCTTGATCAACATTTTGGGTAAACAGGCCCGGACCCATGATTTGACGGTCCCAGAGGGTCCGTAGGAAAAATATGGGACTTGGGCATATGCCCGAAATCGAATTCCGAGGTCCCAATCTTGAGAAATGAATTTTTGAGTAAAATTGTTTTCTGAAAATATTCAAGGAAATTGAAAAAGAAATCTGATTAGAAAGTGATGGTATCGGGCCCATATTTTGGTTCTGACGCCCGGTACAGATCTTATATATGGTCTAAGTACTTTTTGTAAAGTTTGGTTGAAAACGGATTTTGTTTGACGTGTTTCGGACTAGAAATGAGAAATTTGATGTTTTATGAAATTTGATAGAATTCATGGATTTTGAGGTTTAATTCGATGTATATGATGTTATATTGGCGATTTGATCGCACAGTTAGGTTCGTAGGATGTTGTTGAGTCAGTGCATGTGATTTTTCAGGAGCCCCGAGGGCTCGGGAGTGTTTTGGAAGTGTCTCAGAGTGATTTTGAACTTAGGAAAATTGCTGGTTTTTGCTTCAGCTATTGCAGGTCCCTTTTGTTCTTCGCAATCGCGAAGCCTCTTCCGCGTTCGCGAAGCTTTAAGTCTTCCTTCATCGCGTCCGTGTCCCTTCCCTCGCGATCGCGTAGGGTTAATTGACCCTGAGAGCTTAGCCCTCTTTTCCTTTTCGCGTACAGTCGACCGCGACCGCGTAGCTTTACAGGTCTCCTTCATCGCGATCGCGTGATATCCCACGCTTTCGCGTAAGTCAACTTCTGGACCCCAGTTTTTTGTACTCTTCGCGATCGCGTCTTCCCTTCCGCGATCGCGAAGGTTAATTTTGCCCAGTGGTATATAAATATTTCTAGAACCATTAGCTACGGGATTCACTTAGAAAATAACAAAGTTCTTCTTCTCCAAAGCCCTTATGCATCCATTGAAGCCATCCTTTACCAAAACTTCTTGGGTTAATAAATTTTAGCTCATTTCCTTCATTTTTCATCTATAATTAATGAATTCCTAAGCCTAAAACATGCAAATTAGAGTAGAAAATCTTGAATTTGGGTAGAGTTAGGCCCTTTAGAATTTTCTTGATTAAGACCTCGTTTTGGGGTCGAATTTGAAAACAAATTATATATTTGGGCTCGTGGGCGAAAGGGTGACATGGTTTTTGTCCGAGCCTTGTGTTTGGACCAAGCAGGCCCGGAGTCGAATTTTGTTATTTTGAAAGAATGCATGGAGATGGGTAAATAGGCTATGTAATTGAATTATTGAGTCCTTATTGATATACTTGAGTTGATTATGCTTAGATAATACCATTATGGAGTCGAATACTAAAGGAAAGACGGTGTTACAGGGTCGATTGCTATACTTTGGCCCCGTGGTAAGTGTTTGGTCTAACCTTAGCTTGAGGGAATAAGAGTTGAGTATAATTTTCTACTTGCTTATTGTCAAATACGTTGTATAGGCATGGTGACGAGTATCTATACATTGGTGTCTAGCATGACCGTGAGTCCTTATATTGCGAATATTCTGATTTTGTGGTAATTTCCATGCTTAATTGATGATTTCTATATGTTGTGAAGAGTATGTGAACGGAATTGTAATCTTTAAACTCTGTTGGAGCATTGGCTCAAATTGTAATACAAATGATGAAGATATATGAGATAGTGGTATCCTTTGGAGCATTTGCTCAAGTAATAGAGTAAATTATGAAATGACGTGAAAGAAAGAGAAAGAGCTACTAAAATATACTCTTGCCGGGTCATTGTTGCTTTGATATTGTCTCCCTTATTGGGATGTTGAGATTATTGTTATTGTTCCCTTGCCAGGATTTAATTGTTTAATTGATGTTCCCTTGCCGGGATTTAATTGTTTAATTGATGTTCCTTGTCGGGATTTAATTGTTTAATTGATGTTCCCTTGCCGGGATTTAATTATTTAATTGATGTTCCCTTGCAGGGATTTCTATTTTTACTCTGTTTATTTCCTTGCCCTTGTTTGTGATTGCTGTTTGGGTCAGGAAGAGTGTTAAAGCACGAAGGGTGATGTCGTGCCATGTTTTACATTGATTATGCACGAGGGGACATTCCGTGCCATGTTTATATTGTTATTATGCACGAGGGGACATTCCGTGCCATGTTTTACATCGATTATGTACGAGGGGACATTCCGTGCAATGTTTATATCGTTATTATGCACGAGGGGACATTCCGTGCCATGTTTTACATTGATTATGCACGAGGGGACATTCCGTGTCGTGTTTATATGATTATGCACGAGGGGACATTCTGTGCCGTGTTTTACATTGTTATTATGCACGATGGGACATGCCGTGCCACATCCTTCACTGTTTAATCTGTGTTGTTATTTCCCGTTATTATTTTCAGATATTTCAGACTGTTGCTTCGTTTATGTCATTTCAGTGTTTGCTATCTCTTACCCCCAACATGTTTTCCCCGTAATTGTATTCTTTTTTAGTTTCTGCTATATTATTGAACTACACAGGTACACTTTGTTGTCGTGTCTTAGCCTCGTCACTACTTCGCCGAGGTTAGGCTCTACACTTACTAAGTACATGGGGTCGTTGTACTGATGCTACACCTGCACTTCTTTACGTTGTGCAGATTACGTAGCCGGACCCAGAGGACATCATTAGTGGGAGTGTCTTCCAGCTTATCATAGAGGCTTCAGGGTATACCCTCTGGCGTTCGTGGGCCTTGGCGTCTCTTCCACCCCTTTTGCCTTTGATTCTGTCTTATTTTTCCTCTAGCTTTAAAGGCAGACATGTATTTCCGTTCAGAGTTCTATTTAGCACTCTTATAGACAGTTCGTTAGTTTGTGACTCCATGTTTTGTTAAAAATTTACGCGTTGTTGTATTATGTTGTCCTTATTTGGCTTGAAACCATATTATTTCCGCTGTTAAATTGTGAACCGTTTAGTTTATCCTATTACATTGATGTTAATATGCTAGTTTATTTATTCACATTGGCTTGTCTAGCGGGTTTAATGTTAGACGCCATCACGGCCCGATGGTGGGATTTCAGGCGTGACAATTTGGTATCAGAGCTCTAGGTTACTTAGGTCTCACAACGCACGGACAACTCTGTAGAGACTGAGGGATCAGTACAAAGACGTTTGTATTTATCCCCTAGATGCTGCAAAGTTAGGATGACTACATATATATTTTCTTCTCTGTTGTGCGCTTTGAATTCTGAGTATTGATTGAGTTCCTATTCTATTCTCTCACAGATGGTAAGGACGCGTGCTTCCCTTGGTTCCGCCCAGCAGCCTGACACTGCTGCTACAACTCCTACTTGGAGTCGAGGTCGAGTACGAGGCCGAGGCCGTGGCCGGGCCCAGCCTAGAGCAGCAGCCCCAGTGGAGGACCCTCAGGTCGAGTCTGACGAGGAGGTCCCAGTTCCGGCACTCCCAGTTGGACCATCTCAGGTCTCAGAGGGGTTCATAGCTACCCCAGTGCTTCAGGCTCTTGATGACCTAGCTATAAAAAGACTCCAGGCTACAGTGGATGAGTTAAAAGCCAATATACAAGCTGTACCCCAAACCGATGAAGATAGCGAGTTCCCACCAGAAGATAATTCTGAAGAAG
>MDKI01179203.1:0-78110 GCA_005239505.1 Nicotiana paniculata | reverse complement strand
AGTGAACTATATGAAAGGAAAAGTTAATTAGAATGCGATATGAGTGGTGAATAGACCATAACCTTGGAATATTTGTCTCTAGTGAATACATCAGAATAGTTCTTGTCACTTGATAATTAGTTATTTCATAGAATTTTAGTATAAAATAGTACATCATTGATTTTATATTGGCTTGGTTAAATAACGATTAGAGTGATTTAGCTAGTAGTTTACACAAGTCTCTGTGGGTACGATATCTGGACTTAAAATCCTATATTACTTGTCGACCACGTACACTTGCGTGTGCATTGGGAATTCAACCAACACGGGGCTAATAACCACCGGCTCATTCAGCCTTGGTGAAATTATTATCCCCCGCACCGCATAAGTCCCCTTCGGTACGTACATCTTCGGGACATTCACATACCTTGTTTTATTGCCATCTTTTAGGAGGGCTTAGCACAAATTGTTCTCTTATGGGTACCCTGGGGACATAAAGAACAACATCTTTAGAAGGCCCCGTATCTGTCTTGGTTTCAACCTTTCCTGTGGTCTAAGGAATGGAGTTGCTTTTCTTCACCTCTTTAGCTTGCTTGGGTGCTGCTTTGGGCTTCTTCTCTACATCAGCAATGGCGATGATAGCTTTTAGGGCTGGATCAAAATCTCGGTCTTCACAAATCATCCGAATAATTGGCCCGTTATAGTGAGCAGGCAACGGGTTATTGGTCACGCTGGGAGCTTCTTCATCCCTTAGTACCACCTTCTTTTGTCCTATTAAGCTGTCCATTGCCCGCTTGAGGGTCCAGCAATCCTCGATATCATTTCCCTCGGCCCCTGAGTGGTAAGCACATCGAGTACGTGGCCGATAAGAGGGTGATTCTGGGTTTTGACTGTTTTGGGGTACAGGCTGCAACAAATCCATTTGGACCAGCTTCCGGAAAAGGCTGGAGTATGATTCACCAATAAGTGTAAAGTTGGTCCTTCTAGGTGGCTCCTGGGGAATTATTTTGTGGAGGGAGAGGATTATATTGAGCTTGTTAAGGAAAGTCATTTCTGGGTGGTGGAGCTCGGTTTTGATTATAGTGTTGTTGGGGCCGGACGTAAGACTGAGCATTCATTATTGGGTAGGGTTGAGGCATCACGGCATACGCTGCATCTTGGTAGGGAGAGTAATGTCGTGGGGTATCAGAAAAATAGCCTCGGGGCTGACAGGAGTTCCTTATACTGGAGGCCATCATTGCCTCTTCCTTTTTTATTTTTCCTATTAGCTGCACTCACTGACCCACTATGGATTGCCTGGGAAGTTGCTCTTATGGCCGACTGGCTCAATATGCGACTGATTTTCAGGCCATTTTCAACCATCTCTCCAATCTTTATAGCTTCCGCAAATGGCTTGCCCATAGCGGACATCATATTCTGGAAGTAGTCAGACTCCTGGACTTGTAAGAAGACGCTGACCATTTCTGTCTCGTCCATCGGAGGCTTTACTCTGGCAGCTTGCTCACGCCACTTAATAGCGCATTCTCTGGAGCTTTCTGAAGATTTTTTCTTGAGATTGGACAAAGAGTTCTTGTCTGGCGCTCTGTCCACGTTATATTGAAATGGTCTGACAAAGTCCCAGGACAGGTCGTCCCATATGTGCCATGGGAAATATCCTGGTCCATGTACCACTCGGACGTGATTCCAGCTAAGCTCTCTCTGAAATAAGCCGTTAGGAGCTCTTCTTTCCCGCCTGCTCCCCTCAACTGATTGCAATATCTTTTGAGGTGAGCTATAGGATGCCCGTGTCCATCATACTTTTCGAACTTGGGGGTTTTAAACCGGAGGGGCAGGTGAATGTGTTGAAACATGCACAAGTCGGCATAAGAAACACTCTTTTGGCCAGTTAAGCCCTATATGTTTTTGAGACTCTGCTCAATGCTTTTCATTTTCCGAGCAATCTCTTCCTGCTCGGGTTTTTGTAACAGTTTTATCTTGTCCCGCGGTAGATTGGTACCGAGGTTGCTCATGGATTGAGTTCGGAGTGACATGAGTCGTGTCTAGATGGAACGACGATGTTTGGAAGGTAAAAGCCGACGGCTCAAAACTTGGTCCAGAGACTGTTGGCGGCACCGTGGCGGATATTGGTGGTGCGGTAAATATATTGGAGGATACTCCAGAAAATAGTGCCTAGGGGCGAACCTCAGAAGGCCTTCCAGCGAAGTGAGCTGATATAGATGGGTACCCGAACGAGCTGACCGGGTAACTTATAGGGATATTGGAAATTCCGCCTGTTCTGGGAACCAACTCGGGGAAACCATGGATGGTGCTGGGTGGTTCCCTACTATTAGACCAGGCGTCCCACATTTCCAACATGCGGCAACACAGTATTCTATTTTCTTCAGCCGTGGCTGACTCAGATATCGGGATGGCCGAGCTCGGGTCATCCTCAGAGAGGTTGATGATTGGCAGGTGACTTTCCGACGTCATTTCGACACTCCCTTTCGATCTTGTGAAGTATGGGTGTGAAGCCATATTACCGCAAAAACAACCACCTAAAAACAACACCTTAAAGAGTGAACCACAAAACCGTTAGATTGAGGCATTTAACACATAGGGTATCGCACGTTGGGGGTATGCAATGCACCTAAGCAGTTAAATATTTTCTACATGTCTTGTATCGGTTGAGTGTTTCATCCCGTCTTTTATTATTTCTCAGATTTGAATTTCCTTTTTCTTTTTGCTCTCTCTTTTTGCTCTGGCGACTCTGCTGAGCATCGAACCAAGAATCTCTGGTTCAGAGTTCAAGAATTCGAGCTTAGAATAGCTATTATATTTGGCTTTCATCATTATCTGATTTTACATGTTGAACCTAATGTGTTAAATGCCCCTTTTTACCGCTTTGATATTATCTGAACTGTATATAAATTGTGCCGAAACCCTTCTTTTCTCTGAGTCTTCTAAATTATCTGGGAAGTATCCACTTCATGTGACTTCTTTTCTGTTAGATTCATATCCAGATTTTAGAACGAGGTACAGACAAGTTGCAAAGCTGGTGAAGCTTTTGTATTCCCGGAATGCTGCCCCCCTGGCTCGATCTGTCCGCTCGGGTAAGCCTGTTCTAGAAAAAAACCCCAGGATTTAAACTTAGAATAACATAGCCTTATGTCGGATCCCTAGTAGGAACGATTATCTGCATCATGTGCATTTGACTTAGGGGACTCAACACAGGGGTTGGGTTCGTCTAGGACAGGTGAACCCAAAATAAAGACCATCCTGATGCATTTTACCTGCTATGTGTACAATATTTTGTTTTGGTTTGTTTGTTGACCAGCTAAAGAAAAAGAAATAACAGAAAAACCAAGAGAGAAATAGAATAGGAAATTTATCCGATTTTTGAAAACCCCGATATTAAAAATTATTTCGAAACTCCGCCAATTTTTTTTTTAAAATAGAGAAAAAAGAAAGAAAGAAATGCATTCCGAAAAATGAAATGAGTTAGTATCATAAATTTTCAAAATTGTGTCAAAATTTCCCGAACTACGCATTGTTTGATTCTCACCGGTGTGGGATATGTAGGCAACCCTCACCGGGTCCAACCCTATTTTTCAAAAAAAAAAAATCAAAATACAAATATGGTCAAAAACAAAGTTAGGTGACGCCGTTCGTGTCTAAATAGCCAAAATGTCTCAACGTGGCGCCGGAAGACTGTTTTTGCAAGAATAGCCACCTATGGTCTTTTCTCAAAATCTTGACCTAATTAGCGAACATAGCCCTAAAAAATTCCTTCCCGAAGTGCTGAAGGGCCGTATTTGCAAAGATGGTCCATTTTAAAAATAGTTACAATTTTTTGCAAAAATAACACTTTTTCTCTTTGGTCAAAAAATAAATCATGGTTCTGCTTTTTCTTAACCAATCACTTAAATAAATGGTGTCTCGAAACACCGTAAAAATTCGGGTGGCGACTCTAAAACAAAAAAAAAATCCCAAGTCAGAATACTATCACTTTAATTGGAAAAACCCCCTTATTACCCTTACCGGGTAAAAAAGGAGGTATGAAAGCAATATTATGTAGCCAAGGATATGTAGACAGCTCAGATACCAGGGCCCGGTCATATTCTCCTTTCTTTTATTCTTAGGTCTCTCTAACTAAGGGTCGGGTCAAAAAACCTGTCTCGTCGTTCTTTGTCTGAAAACTCTTCGCATTTCCAGTCAAAGGGGGGCATCTGTAGACACGTAGTTTTTGACCCTCCCTGAGATTTTATACTTTTTAGCATTTAAATATTTAGGTTAGGTCTAATATCGTTATTTTTACACTTTTGGCCTTTTTACTTTATTTTATCACAAAAATAAAAATTACAAAAATATTTTCTTCTATGTAGATAATTGATAATAGATATTTTATCTAGTTACTTTTAGTTTATCTACCTTTCATAAAATTCGAAAAATACAAAAAATATTTCCACTTTGTTTTCAAAAATATTAGTATTTTTATAGGATTATTATTTTTATTTCTGCGATGATTTTAACCTAATCTTTTTTTTTATTTTTAGTATGGTATTTGAAAAATACCAAAAATAGTTTCATATTTTACATATAATTTAGTTTAATTAAATAGATTGATTTTTACATTATGTAGTATATTTACCCTATATTAAAAGGAATTTAGCTAAAGTTCAGACATTTTTAGCCTAATTTTAAGGTCCAAAGCCGGAGCCGATTTATCTTCAACCTAAGACCTAATTTTTAATACCCTAATCCTATATATACACATTAAGGAGGATATCTAAAATTATAATTTCCCCTTAGAGAAGAAACGACAGACCTTATCCCCAAAAAATCCCTTCAATCTCTAACCTAAGGCCCCCTTCCCTTTTGGAAGGAATCAAGTCCTTTCTAATTAAAAGAGTGAAAGAATCGGAAAAAAAAAGGCGACAGCAATAGGCCAACACCCATTTCCATATATGAAAAATAAGAATGTTGGGTGGGTCTTGCTGTATATTCCAGCAGTTAAGACACTCTAATTTTCACCAATTTTTCACTTCTACAACTCCCATTTTCACTGTTGCTTCTCCACCAATTTCATTTCTTCTTTCCTTCAACTGAAAAAGACACACATTGATAGAGGAAGGAGGAGACGGAAAAACACAGAGAGAACAGAGGAACAGATTCCTCCATAGACTTATAACCCCAAAAACTTCAGCTTTAAAATCACAAAAACGCAACCATGGATGAACTTTAAGACCTCACTGTCCCGTCACCTAACACCGCATACAAACGCCATGAACACTACATAAAATTGATTTTCTGCCTTCAAATCCCTCTTTGTCGATGAACTCAGTTTTCTCGGCAAAAATTCCGGTGGCATCAGTCATCCATTTCAGTCATCGTTGAAGATTCGAGGTTCGTCGAGGCCGTTGCGCTGTTTCCCTTTTGTATCAGTTTTTTGAGATTCAAATTTGGTTGGGGCTTCCAAGTATTAGCCGAAAACTCTGTTTAATGGAGATCTAATTAAAGGTGCAATTCATTCCTATCTCCCTTTTAATTTCATATATATGGTTTTGACGACATAAGTTTGGAGTTTTGCATTATCTGTTGGTGATTGCTTGAATATCTTCATTTCTTTGAATTTGAGTAAATTAATTTTAGTTATCCTATCTAAACACATGGGTGGTGCTGGGTTTCTTTGCATTTTTTGGTTAAGTTATGTCTAATCTGTTGTCTTCTAGAGATTTTCAGTGTTGGTTTATTTTAGCTTTTTTCTTGAAATTTTTTTTCTGTTCATTTTTATGTTTTTTGTTTCATTGCATAATAGTTGATTGAAGATATGTACACCGTAAATAGTTTCTATACAAAATTGAAATTGATTCTAGGTCTTTCTTTTTGTTTATAGTTTCTGAAATTTGACATTGGTTAGGTTGATTATAAATTGCAGCAGCAAACATCATTTTGTTCTTTTTGCATTTGAAAACCATTTGTGGTAAATTAGAATTATGCGAGTCACGTGAGTTTGTTTGGCCAAAAGTGATAATAATTTTTGGGCTCTGTTCCGTTGGGTCATTTGTTGTTTAGTCAAAATTGAAGAATGGGCCATAAGGTGGCTTTTGAACCATAAGGAATTTGGGCCAAGTAATAGATAATGTTAGCTAACCTATTTACTCCCCAATAATAACTTGTCCATAATCCATGGCCTCACAATAATCTCAAATTACTTTAGGAAATTAATTCATGAACATCGTAGTTTTCTTTAGACGTGTAAATAAATCATCGTGACTATGAGTACGGCTCCCGTGGCATAGTCGTGATACATAAATCCCATTCATGTGTGCATTTTATGTGACCCGACAATAACTTCAAACAATAATTAAAATAAAAATATTGTAAATCGCGGGTGCATTTTATGTGGCGTGATTTGCAACGTCTACAAAGAAAATGACAAGTGTACATCATCGTGACTTGTTTCAAAATAATTCCATAAATATTAAAAGCGGTTCAAAAGGTTAAAAATGCACAATAGATCTAAAACATGTATTAAAACAGATATTTAAGCCAATTATTAATAGTTAAGCGATCATGCTAGAACCACGGAATTCGGGAGTGCCTAACACCTTCTCCCGGGTTAACAAAATTCCTTACCCGGTCCTCTGGTTCACAGACTTCAAATGGAGTCAACTTTCCTCGAATTGGGTTTCAAAATAAACCGGTGACTTGGGACACCATAATTTATCCCAAGTGGCAACTCTGAATAAATAATAATCCCATTTCGATTAATGTCACTTTAATTGGAAAAACTCCCTATCGCCCCTTGGCGGGAAAAAGGAGATGTGACAGCTCTGGCGACTCTGCTAGGGATCGAAGCCAGAATCTCTGGTTTAGGGTTCAAGAATTCGAGCATAGAATAGCTGTTATATTTGGCTTTCATTATTATCTGATTTTACATGTTGAACCTAATGTGGTAAATGCCCCTTTTTACCGCTTTGATATTATCTGAACTATATATAAATTTTGCCAAAACCCTTCTTCTCTCTGAGTCTTCTAAATCATATGGGGAGTGTCCACTTCGTGTGACTTCTTTTCTGTTAGAGTCACACGAAGTCTAAAATTGGGACTGAGAGAATCAGACCTAACAATGTGTGTGTCCGTGCATTTAACGGCATCAAGAGGGACACAATAGGAGAAATTGATTTGGTCTTGACTATCGGCCCTGTAGACTTTGAAGTGGCATTTCAGGTCTTAGACATGGATATCTCCTACAATTATCTCCAGGGAAGGCCCTGTATCCACGCCACAGGAGCCGTGCCCTAGACCCTCCACTAGATAGTTAAGTTCGAGCATGAAGACCAGGAGATTTAGGTCCATGGAGAAGACGAGCAATCTATTTACAGAGATCCATAAGTCGCCTACCTAGAAGCAAGAGAAAGTAGTGAGCATATAGTCTACCAGGCTTTTGAGATTGTGGTTGCGGACCAAGGTGAGGAAGGAACCCCGTGTCCTCAACCCTTCTTATCAAATGCATCAATCATGGTCGCTAGCGACATGATTAAACATGGGTACAAACCCGGAAAAGGGCTCGAGGTGTCCTTGCAAGGCATCACAGAACCTATTACCTTGCCACCAGTGAGAAGTTCTTCAGCATAGGGTTTCAAGCTACCCCCGATGATTAAAAATGGGTTGACTAGCGTAAGAAAGATGGTTGGGTGTTGCCTCAGCCAATCCCGCACATCACCGAATCATTCATCAAGCCAAAATAAATAGAGGAAGAAGAGGAGGCCTTCACGGCCGAGGAAATCGAAGAGATCTGTGGGACAATGAGACAGATGTTGTATGAAGCTCATATGGTCCAACCAGGAGAAGGCTCAAGCATTGTGGAAGTCCAATATATGGGGCATGATGCCAAACTCCAAAATTGGAAGGCTACTCCATTCCCAGTCAGGCAGAAGTTCCGGTAGTTCAGCCTTGCCATCCTTTCTGCACTTCGAGTTATTTCAGGGTGTAACTCGAGTGTTTTTAGTTTATTGTGTGTTTAAATTCTGATGTAAACCCTCCTATGTTCAAAATTCAATGAAATGAAATTTATATTTCATAGTCCATGAATCTCTTTCTTTGTCTTCCTAATTTTTGTTATTTCTTCTTATCTCTCTTTTTAGTTCTAATAATGCGGACTTAAATAACATTATATTCTTGAGGACTTCACGCCCAGATCTTAATACGCCGTCTAACCAAGAAATAATAAATCAAGAACCGGAATACGATGAAGGTGAGGCTTTTAGGGAAATAAATTGAGAATTGGAACAATTCGAGAATAAGCCTAAGCCAAACTTAAACGAAATCAAACCGATTAATTTGGGTAATTCAGAAGAGGTCCGAGAAAGCATGATAAGTATCCATACTGATGACAAAACTAGGGACGCTTTGATCCAACTTCTATTCGAATTCAAAGATGTGTTTTCCTGATCTTATGATGACATGCCCGGACTGAGTGTTGGCTTGGTGGTGCACAATTGCCGACCTACCCCGGTTATCCACCCGTCAAACAAAAATAGAGTAAATTTTAAACAAACATTAGTGACAAAATCAAAGAAGGGGTCACTAAATAGTTAAAGGCTGGAGTAATCCGAGTGGTCAAATGCACCACCTGGCTGGATAATATGGTCTCGGTACCTAGGAAAGACGGGAAAGTCCAAGTGTGTGTCGACTATCGGGATTTGAATAAAGCAAGCCCCAAGGATAACTTTCCATTTCCAAACATCCACATCCTGGTTGACAATTGTGCCAAACATGAGATACAATATTTCGTAGATTGTTATGCTGGGTAGCACCAGGTTTTGATGGATGAAGAAGATGCAGAAAAGACGGCCTTCACCATACCTTGGGGTACTTACTGTTATCGGGTCATGCCATTCGGTCTGAAGAAAACCGCGGTAACCTATATGAGGGCTATGACTGCCATTTTTCATGACATGATGCACAAGGAAATTGAGGTGTATGTGGATGATGTGATTATTAAATCTTGGACGCAAGACGACCATGTGCAACATCTGAGAAAATTCATTGAACGTCTGCGAAAGTACGATTTGAAATTAAATCCAGCCAAGTGTGCCTTCGGAGTTCCATCCGGGAAATTGGTGGGGTTTATAGTCAGTCGACGGGGCATCGATCTGAACCCGACAAAGATAAAATCTATTCGGGATTTTCCCCCTCCGAAAACCAAGAAGGAGGTCATGAGTTTGCTGGGTAGGTTGAATTACATCAGCAGGTTCATTGCTCAGTTAACATCCACGTGCCAGCCTATATTCAAGCTGTTGAAAAAAGATGCAGCAATTAAATGGACGGACGAATTCCAAGACACTTTCGATAAGATCAAAGAATATCTGTCGAATCCGCAAGTGTTGGTCCCACCAGAACCAGGAAGGCCTTTGTTCTTGTATTTGACGGTGTTGGAAAATTCCTTCGGGGGTGTTCTCGGGCAGCATGATGCGACCGGGAAGAAAGAACAATCCATCTACTACTTGAGCAAGAAATTCACAAGCTATGAAGCCAAGTACACCTTGTTGGAAAGAACTTGCTGCGCCTTAACTTGGGTTGCTCAGAAGCTCCAGCTTTACTTATTGGCTTATACCACCTACCTTATCACTAGGCTGGATCCTTTGAAGTATATATTCCAAAATCCGATGCCCACCGAGAGATTAGCAAAGTGGCAAATCCTCCTCACCGAGTTCGACATAGTCTATGTCACCCGCACGGCGATGAAAGCTCAATCCTTGGTGTAATAAGGATCTGAGCAGCAGTAACAGCAGCAACAACTACACTGAAATCACGGTTATCCGGTAGTCTCAGCTACCAAAACTTCCAGAACTACAGTGACCTGATTCCTTTATAGCCAAGGATATGTAGCCAACCTTGAAGCATGGTTCGGTCAAACTTTTCAAAAACGCTTCACTGGAGTATGCGAACGGGTAAAAGTCGTTCATGAATGCTGACTTTGTCTTTGCCCGAAAACTCTTCGTGTTTCCGAGCAAAGAGGGACAACTGTGAGCATGTGATTTTTTACCTACCATGTATTCCTACAAAATTTAAAAAATTAATTAGTTTTATAAATTTTGTTGAATTTCAGTGTTAGTGAATTGTTTTTGCATTGCATAATCATAATTCGTCTTTTAAAATTTATAAATGATTTAAAGTTGCATAATAGGTGCGTAACCTTAATCATTATTATCAGAAAATTACAAAATTATTATTGAAATAAATAATAAAGAAATATGATTATTTGGCATAATATAGATTTAATTGATAATTGCTTAATTTAGTCATTCTTTCCAAAGAAATTGCGGAATTTATTGGGAGTATTAAATTAAATAGTGTTACTCATGATTAACCTATCTATTAATTTATAATTAGATGAAACTAAGTTAAAATTAGATACTATTTGTCTTTACAATTTAATTTAATTTGAATTAATTAGTTAATTAAATTAAGTTAAGAAAGAGATTAATTCGAACCTGGGCTAAAACTACCCAGGCCCAAACCCTTCTCTATACACTCAAGCACCCAGCCCAAACCCTTCTCTATACACTCAAATACCCCAGCCCAAACCCTGTCACGACCCAAAATCCTAACTCAGGTCATGATGGTGCCCAACAGCGGGGTCAGGCAAGCCAACACCCAAATAACTAAGGATTTTCACATATTTGATTAAACATTCCAACACGTGCCAAGTTTTAAAGCTCAAAACATTAATTGAAAAATATAATTAGCCAATTTAACCAAAAGCAGTCATACGGAGGCGTGAGCCAATATATATATAGACCCGTAAATCGTAATGTCTACCACGTGTGTGCCAGGAACTAGTGTCACAAGTCCTACGGGCATACTAACAGAATATACAAAAGATATAATATAACTGTCCCAATGTCTAGAAGAAATAGATAGGAATAAGAAAAGAAACTCCATGGTGCTGCCGAGGATCGTCAGGAGAAGCAGCTCACCATGAAGTCAGGTCCAATCTATACTCAGAATCGAGCTCCGGTCTAATAACCAGATGCCCCAGCCTCAGAACCTGTACAATTAAGTACAGAAGCGTAGCATGAGTACATAAATAGATATGTACCTAGTGAGTATCCAGTCTAATCTCGAAGAGGTAATGACGAGAGGTCGACTTTACACTTACTACGGTCCAGCAATATAATTAATAAGATATGGTAACAATAATAGGCATACGAGGATGATAAAATAATGAACATTGAAGTAACTGCAATGCAAATAAAATTGGAAGTAAATAAACAATTACTACTTCATTTTCCCCGAAATATCTGTCATTTCAATATCCATGAAGTATTTAACAATTTAGCATGAGCATACGGGATAAGGTCAACCGGCATGAGCCATCATAATAATCATGTATGTGCACTGCCGAGGGTCGAACGACCCGAACCATAATGCATCTTTTAATCCGCCGTGGCGTACAACCCGCTCCCATGAGAGTCGGAGAAATAACACTCCGCTCGCGGAATGTAAATTCCGAAACGGTCACATGCACACACAATATTTTTCATAAATTACTTTCTAGTGAATCCTTTAAATTATCAAATTCCATGATCTCAGGGAACAAGGCTACATATAACATGGATTCATGAAGCATATAATTCATCTCGAGGAAAACACAAGGCATGATGTGGGCCTAACTAGCCGGACATAACAATAATAGCCGCTACGTACGGACTCTCGTCACTTTGTACGTACGTAGCCCCCACAAACATTAACACATAGCATTTAGATCACCTATGGGGACAATTCCCTCTTATAAGGTTAGAAAGGAGACTCACCTCGCGTAGAGCCTTCTTCTTGGGTCAAGAACGCGCCCGAAACTCCAAACTCGACACCCAAGGACTCGAAACTAGCCAAATGTTATACAAATATATCAATTTATACTCAAAATTATGAAATTCTCCTATTTTCGTAGTTATTTCACCTTACTTTGAAAAATCCTAAAATACACCCCCGGGCCAACATGCTCGGATTTCGAAAATTATCGAAGGAATCAATTACCCATAACCTAAGGATCATTAATATATAGTTTTTGTGTGATTTCATGGAAAATTCCTTGGTAATTCTCCCAATTTTTATAAAACCTAGGTTTTACCCTAACCCTTGAATTTTCACTAATTAATGAGTTAATCTACCTAAGAATCCAAGTATTAGACTACGTTTATGGTAGGAATTACTTACCTTCAATAACTAGGTCGTTTTCCCCTCTTGAATGCTCAAAATTACCCCAAGGAAGAAGAAGAAAGTGAGGAAAAATGAATTAATCCCGTTATAAAATCACACTGCCCAGTTGTTTCCTCTATGCAAACGCAACCTGGGCAGTGCGTTCGTGATGTCTAAGCGACCAGGCCCTCAGGGGCCTTCTATGCGAACACGGAGGAGACACTATGAACGCGGAGACTAGCTGGGCTAGACCTTCGCGAACGCGACAGGTGGACTGCGGACGCACAGGGTAAGGGGCAAGCTGGGCTAGCCCATAGCCAGACCCTATGCGGACGCTGGGGAGGTGTGCGAACGCACTGGGTCAGAAGCACAACATATGGAAATCGTGGGGCCCTTAGTGCGAACGCACAGAGCATTCAGCACCCCTGCCAGTTCCTTCTTCGCGAACACGGTCACCCCCTGCGAACGCGGAGAAGGAAACCAGACCTGGAATTTTCTGGTTTTTAGCATTTAGCTCCGAGGGGTCCGAAACTCACCCCCCTCCCGGGACCCCGTCCAAAGGCACTGGCAGGTCTGCATTCAGGATACGGACTTGCTCAAATTTTCGTAACGTGAAAAACAACAACGAAACTAAGAATTTGACCCCAAAACAAAATTGAATCAAACTTTGAAGTTAGAATTCTAGAATTCGCTTTCAATGCGCCGAACCGACCTATACTACTTGGAATGACACCAAATTTTGCAAATAAGTCATAAATGATATAACAGAACTATTCCCGATTCAGAATTCTGTTCGGACCTCGATAACACAAAAACACGTCCCAAACCACAATATGAACTTAAGGAAACTCTTATTTCGATATTGGGTGCCGAAATTCTCTCGGGTCATCCACAACCCATTCCGAACATACGCCCAAGTTCGAAATCACCATACGAAGCTACCAGAACCGTCGAAACTCAATTCCGAGGTCGTTTACTCAAAATGTTGACCGAAGTTAAACTTGGCCTGAAAGGCCAACCTTAAGGAACCAAGTGTTCCTATATCACTCTAAACACTTCCGAATCCCGAACTACCCATCCCCACAAGTCATAAATCATAATAAGCCGCTACAGGAAGTCTCATTTAGGGGAATGGGGTCCTGATACACAAAACGACCAGTCGGCTCGTTACATTCTCCACCTCTTAAACAAACGTTCGTCCTCGAACGGGTCTAGAATCATACATGAAGTGATGACTAAATGTGGATATCTTCTCTGCATGTCCTCTTCGGACTCCCAGGTCGCCTCCTCGACTGTTGGCCCCTCCACTGGACCTTTATGATAGAAACTCTCTTGGATCTAAATTGGCAATCCTGTCTGTCAATAATAGCAACTGGCTCCTCCTCGTAGCCCAACCTCTCATCCAACTGAATAGTCCTGAAATTAACCACGTGAGAGAAGTCAGCGTGGTACCTCCGGAGCATGGATACGTGAAAGACCGGATGAACTCCTGATAAACTGGGAGGTAAGGCAAGCTTATAAGCAACCTCCCCAACTCACCTCAACCCCTCGAAAGGACCTATAAACCTTGGGCTTAGCTTGCCCTTCTTCCCGAACCTCATAATGCCCTTCATAGGCGAGACCTTCAACAGAACCTTATCTCCCTCCATAAATGATACCTCACGTGCCTTCTGATCCGCGTAACTCTTCTATCTGGACTGTGCGGTACGGAGCCTTTCCTGAATCAGCTTCACCTTCTCCAAAGCATCCTTCACCAAGTCGGTGCCATATAACTTAGCCTCTCCAGGCTCAAACCACCTGATAGGGAACGACATCGCTGACCAGCCAAAGCCTTAAATGGATCTATCTCGATGCTGGACTGATAACTATTATTGTAAGCAAACTCGGCCAAAGGCAAGAACTGGTCCCACTGACCTCCGAAGTCAATCACACATGCCCGGAGCATGTCCTCAAATATCTGAACTGTACGCTCCGACTGACCATCAGTCTGATGGTGAAATGCTGTGCTGAGATCTATCTGGGTACCCATATCACTATGCAATGCTCTCCAGAAGTGCGAGGTGAACTGAGGACCTCGATCTGATATAATGGACACCGGTACACCGTGCAACCGGACTATCTCCCGAATGTAGACCGGGGCCAACCTCTCAGAAGTATATGTAGTAGCTACTGGAATGAAATACGCCGATTTTTTCAACCTATCCACAATGACCCAAACTGCGTCAACCTTCCGCAAGGTCCTAGGCAACCCAACCACGAAGTCCATAGTGATGCGCTCCCACTTCCACTCAAGAATGGGCATTTGGTGAAGTAGGCCTCCTGCCTCTGGTGCTCATACTTGACCTGCTAGCAAATAAGACATCTGGCCACATACCCCACTATGTCCTTCTTCATCCGCCTCCACCAGAAATGCTGCTTCAAATCACGATACATCTTCATAGCAGCAGGATGAACAGAGTACCGTGAACTGTGTGCCTCCTCTATAATCCTCTCTCTTAGGCCATCTACATTAGGAACACATAAATGGCCCTGAAGTCTCAAAACACCATCCTCGCCCATAGTAACCTCCTTGGCACCACCTTGAACCACTGTCTCCCGTAGCTCTGCCAAGTACGGATCATCAAACTGCCGAGCCTTAATCTCTCCCAATAACGAAGACTGAGCAACCACATGTGCTAGAACTCCGCGAGGCTCTGAAAGGTCTAATCTCACCAGGCGATTAACCATGGACTACAAGGCTAGAGGTCTCTCCTCTGCTGCAATATAAGCCAAGCTACCCATACTCTCTGCCTTCCTGCTCAAGGCATGTGCTGCCACCTTTGCGTTGCCCGGATTATAAAGAATGGTGATATCATAATCCTTCAACAACTCAAGCCACATGCGCTCCCTCAAATTAAGATCCCTCTGCTTGAACAAGTGCTGCAAGCTGCGGTGGTCTGTATAAACCTCACAGGACACCCGATACGAGTAGTGCCTTCAAATCCTAAGAGCATGAACAATCACCGCCAACTCTAAATCGTGCACAAGGTAATTCTTCTCATGAACCTTCAGCTGGTGCGAAGCATAAGCAATAACTCTCCCTCCCTGCATCAACACACATCCCAAACCAACGCGCGAAGCATTGCAATACACTGTATACATCCCAGAACCGGAAGGCAATACCAGAATTGGTGCTGAGGTCAATGCTGTCTTGAGCTTCTGAAAGCTCGCCGCACACTCGTCGGACCATCAAAACGGGGCATTCTTCTGAGTCAATCTAGTCAATGGAGCTGCACTAGAAGAGAACCCCTCCACAAATCAGCGATAATAGCCTGCTAGGTCCAAAAAGCTCCTGATCTCCGTAGCTGAAGTAGTACGCAGACAACTCTGAACTGCCTCAATTTTCTGAGGATCAACCTTGATACCCTCTCCGGATACTACATGCTCCAGGAATGCCACAGAATCCAACCAGAAATCACACTTGGAGAACTTAGCATATAGCTTCTGTTCTCGCAAAGTCTGGAGCACAACTCTCAAATGCTGCTCATGCTCCACCAAGCTATGTGAGTAGATCAAAATGTAATCAATAAAGACAATGACAAAGGAATCAATATACGACCTGAACACCCTGTTCATCAAGTCTATAAATTCCGCTGTGGCATTAGTCAAGCCAAAAGAAATCACCAGGAACTCATAATGGCCATATCTCGTACGAAAAGCAGTCTTCGGAACATCCAAGGCTCGAATCTTCAACTGGTGGTACTCCGATCTCAAATCAATCTTAGAAAAACCCCGATCACCCTGCAACTAGTCAAACAAATCATCGATGTGCAGCAGTGGATACTTGTTCATAATAGTGACCTTGTTCAACTGGCGATAATCAATACACATCATCATAGACCCATCTTTCATTTTCACGAATAGAACTGGAGCACCCCAAGGCGATACACTCGGTCTGATAAAACCCTTTGCTAGCAACTCCTCAAGCTACTCCTTCAACTCCTTCAACTCTTTCGGAGCCATACGATATGGGGGAATAGAAATAGGCTGAGTAGCTGGAGCTACATCAATACAGAAATCGATATCACGATCCGGAGGCATGCCCGGAAGGTCTGAAGGAAATACATCAGCAAACTCTCGAACAACTGGCACTGAATCAATCATCGGAGACTCGGCAGTGGTGTCCCGCACATAAGCAAGATACGTCAGACAACCCTTCTCGACCATATGTCGAGCCTTCAGGAATGAGATAACCCGGCTGGCGCACTAACTGAGGAACCTCTCCACTCTAGTCTAGGCAACTCGCGCATGGCTAAGGTAACTGTCTTGGCATGGCAATCTAGCACGACATGATAGGGAGATAGCCAATCCATGTCTAGAGTAACCTCAAAATCAACCATGTCAAAAAATAGAAGGTCTTCTCGGGTCTCGAACCCACAGAAAGTGATCACACAAGACCGATAGACCCGGTCTACCACTACAGAATCGCCCACAGGAGTGGACACATATATAAGAGAACTCAAGGACTCACGAGGAACATCCAGAAAATGAGCAAATAAGGCTGAAACATAGGAATAGGTGGATCTTGGGTAACACTGATGCTTCTCTACCACATACTGAAATAATACATGTGATCATGGCATCTGAGGGAACTGCATCTGATCTGGCCAGAATAACACAGAATCTAGCTGGAGCACCGGAAGACTGAGCTCCGCCATAGTGAACAGGAGTTGACTGACCTCCCCCTGACTGGACTCCACTTCTAGGATGACCCCTGCCGACCTGTCCTCCACCTCTAGGTGGCCTGACTGCTGGTGCTGGACCCATAGGCTGATAACCCTGCTGCACTGCTTTGCCCTGAAACCTGGGACAATGCCTCTTCATATGACCTGGATCCCTACACTCATAACAACCTCTAGGTATCATAGCCTGCTGCCCCGAAGAAGAACCCTGAATGGCTGGAGGGGGGTGTGTACTCTCTGGCATAGCACTGAAGTAAGGACTGGAGAATCCCTGAGGACTAGAATAACCACCGGGTGAACTCTAAGTACCTGGAGGGCGGTAGGAACGCTCTGGCATGGCGCTGAACTGAGGCCTCACTGGAACACCTAGGGGAGGTGGTGGGGGTGCTGAATATGGAGGCCTGCTAGGCTGACCTCTACCAAACTGACCTCTGCCCCTAACTGGGGCACCTCTGAGATCTCCGGAGAATCTAGCCCTCTTATTCTGCTACCCCTACTCCCTGCTCCTCGACCGATAACCCTCGATCCTACAAGCAATCTCCACCACGATCTGATAAGGAGTCCCCATCTCCATCTCTCGGGCCATGTCGGCCCTAATACCTGGATGCAACCCCACTACAAATCTCCGTACTCTCTCCGCATCAGTGGGTAATATCATGAGTGCATGGTGAGATAGCTGTGAAAATCTAGCCTCGTAATCTATCACTGACATCTGTCCCTGCTCCAGCTGCTCAAACTGATACCACAACTCTTCCCTCTCAGAGGGTGGGATATATTTGTCTAGGAATAGCCGAGTGAACTGCTCCCAAGTGATAGTAGGAGAATCTGCTGGCCTGCTGAGAATATAGGACTGCCACAATCTGCGAGCGCTGCCTTCTAACTGGAAGGTAGTGAAGTCTACTCCATGGGACTCTAATATCCTCATATTGTGCAGCTTGTCCATGCACCTATCAACAAAATCCTGGGCATCCTCGCCTCGCTCACCCCCGAAGATTGGAGGGTGCAATCGATTCCATCTATCCAATAACTTCTACGGATTACCGTCCGCAGCTGGCCTGGGCTCAGGTGCTGCTCCTACAAGCTAAACTCCACCCACAGGCAGTGTACCCGGGGTATGATGTAATGCTGCTGCCTGACCTGCAGCCGGGCGGTAGGAGTCTGGCCCCCTACCTCTTGAGATGTGGTAGGATCTGCTGGAAATAAACCAGCCTGGTACATAATGTCCATAAACCGCATCATACGACCCATGACCTCCTGGAAGCCTGGCGCCGTCATAAATTCCACTAGAGCAGGATCTGCTGGGGGCACCTCACCCTGCTCCTCTATAGTAGGATCCTCTGGTGGTGGTGCACCTGGAATAGCTCTGGGACGCCCTGGTCCCCTACCTCAGGCTTGTGCCCTTCCCCGGCCCCTGCTACGACCTCGGACAACGGGGGTAGCAGCCCTTCCCGGGTCTGGAACATCAGATGCACGCGTCCTCACCATATGTGAGAGAATAGAAGAATGAGATTTAGTAAATCATCGAATGCACGATAGAATAAGAATAAGGAGAGGTTTCCTAACACCCTATAGCCTCCCGAAGATAAGTACAGACATCTCCGTACCGATCAACAAGACTCTACTAGGTTTGCCCGTGACTTGTGAGACCTACATGAACCTAGAGCTCTGATACCATGTTGTCACGACCCAAAATCCTAACTCAGGTCGTGATGGCGCCCAACACCGGGATCAGGCAAGCCACCAACCAAATAAGTAAGGATTTTCACATATTTGATTAAACATTCCAACACATGCCGAGTTTTAAAGCTCAAAACATTAATTTAAAAGGATAATTAGCCAATTTAACCAAAAGCAGTCAAAAGGAGGCGTGACTCAATATATATACAGACCCGTAAACCATAATGTCTACCACGTGTGTGCCAGGAACTAGTGTCACAAGTCCTACGAGCATACTAACAGAATATACAAAAGATATAATATAAATGTCCCACTATATGGAAGAAATAGACGGGAATAACAAAAGAAACTCAATGGTGCTGCCGAGGATCATCAGGAGAAGCAGCTCACCGTGAAGTCAGGTCCAATCTATATTCAAAATCAAGCTCCGGTCTGATAACCAGGTGCACCAGCCTCAGAATCTGTACAATTAAGTACAGAAGCGTAGCAGGAGTACATAAATAGATATGTACCCAGTGAGTATCCAGTCTAATCTCGAAGAGGTAATGACGAGAGGTCGACTTGACACTTACTACGGTCCAGCAATATAATTAATAAGATATGGTAACAATAATAGGCATACGAGGATGATAAAATAATAAACATTGAAGTAACTGCAATGCAAATAAAATTGGAAGTAAATAAACAATTACTACTTCATTTCCCCCGAAATATCTGTCATTTCAATATCCATGAAGTATTTAACAATTTAGCATGCGCATACGGGATAAGGACAACCAGCCTGAGCCATCATAATAATCATATATGTGCACTGCCGAGGGTCGAACGACCCAAACCATAATGTATCTTTTAATCTGCCATGGCGTACAACCCGCTCCTATGAGAGTGGGTGAAATAACACTCCGCTCGCGGAATGTAAATTCCGAAGCGGGCACATGCACACACAATATTCTTCATAAATTACTTTCCAGTGAACAATTCCTTTAAATTATCAAATTCCATGATCTCAAGGAACAAGGATACATATAACATGAATTCATGAAGCATATAATTCATTTCTAGGAAAAACACAGGGCATGATGTGGGCCTAACTACCCGGACATAACAATAATAGTCGCTACATACGGAGTCTCGTCACTTTGTACGTACGTAGCCCCACAAACATTAAGACATAGCATTTAGATCACATATGGGGACAATTCCCTCGTACAAGATTAGAAAGGAGACTCACCTCGCGTAGAGCCTTCTTCCCGGCTCAAGAACGCGGTCGAAACTCCAAACTCGACACCCAAGGACTCGAATTTAGCCAAATGTTATACAAATATATCAATTTATACTCAAAAGTATGGAATTCTCCTATTTACTTAGTTATTTCACCTTACTTTGAAAAATCCTAAAATACACCCCCAGGCCCACATGCTCGGATTCCGAAATTTTTTGAAGGAATCAATTACCCATAACCTAAGGATCATTAATATATAGTTTTTGTGTGATTTCATGGCAAATTCCTTGGTAATTCTCCCAATTTTTATAAAACCTAGGTTTTTACCCTAACCCTTGAATTTTAACTAATTAATGAGTTAATCTACCTAAGAATCCAATTATTAGACTAAGTTTATGTAGGAATTACTTACCTCCAATAACTAGGTCGTTTTCCCCTCTTTACTGTTCAAAATTACCCCAAGGAAGAAGAACAAGGTGAGGAAAAATGAATTAATCATGTTATAAAAACACACTGCCCGGTTGTTTTATCTATGCGAACGCAGCCTGGGCAGTATGTTCCTGTCACGACCCCAAATCTATACCAGCCATGATGGCGCCTATCGTGGAGCTAGGCCTGCCAAAAACTACACTCAAATCACAATAAGCTTCCATTTACATCTTTACTAAACTGATAACTCATATAGGTTTCCTTTAAACATTTTTAAAACAGTTAAAGCTATACCGAATATTAAATATAACCCCCGAGATCCTGGAGTCACTGGTCATGAGTATCTACATAGAAATATACAACTCAAAAGAAAATAAATTCTATAATAGTAAGCAGGAGAGAGAGAGGGACTGCGGACGCATGCAGCTACCTCGCAAACCTCGGGAAATCTCTGGAACAGATACGCAGCTCACCCTGCCCTAACACCTGGATCTGCACACAAGGTGCAGGGAGTAATGTGAGTACACCAACTCAGTAGTAATGAAAATAAATCAGGTCTGAGCAGCAAGAAACACATAAAAATCAATTCATCAATTCACAATAAGCACAACCGTTCTTTCCAACAATGTATACGTTAAATCATCACGCTTAAAAGCCGATTTCAGTATAAATAATTTGGAAATATACTTGCCAATAGTTTCAACATAACTTTCAAGAAGTTTAGTGAAAATGCTGAAAATCATATAAAGGGCCCTCGGGCAAAACATATTTCATAAGTTTAGAGTGAAAGTGGTAAAATCATAAGTAGCCCCTCGGGAAAAAACATGTATCATAATCAGCCCCTTGGGCATGCCTCACAGTCACTCATAATCAGTCCCTCGGGCATACCTCACAGTCACTCATAATCAGCCTCTCGGTCATACCACACAGTCACTCATGCCTCCCAATCACTCGTCATTCGGCACTCGCACTCAGTAGGTACCTGCGCTCACTAGGGGTGTGTACAGACTCCGGAGGGGCTCCTTCAGCCCAGGCGCTAATATCAAGCCACCTTGTGGCATATCATATCCTCACAAACCAGGCCCTCGACCTTATTCAGTCAGAACCTCTCAAAAGCCCCTCGGGCGTATCAGTAAAACGGGGTACTCGACCCAAAACATCATTTTTAAATCTCAAAGTAGTGTAAATCACGATGAGTTTCGAAAACAGTAGGCACAGTGTGACTGAGTTAAATCATCAATAACCAGTGAGTAAAATAACAGTAAAAATCCCCCAAGGGGTCTAAACAAGTCGGCACGAGGCCCCAAACATGGCTTATAGCCCAAATATAGCAATAATCTTTAGAACACAGTTTAACATATGATTTAGAGTAAAATACGCAACTCAATAGTTGCCACAGAGAGGACCAAGTCCAATCCAAAAATCAGTGCGCGCCACATACTCGTCATCCGACATGTGCGCCATTCTAAAAACAGTGAGAAATATGAAGTCCGGGGTTTCATACCCTCATGACAAGATTTATAACCATTACTTACCTCTACCGGGCCACAATACTAGACCCTGATGCTCTTTCCCCCTAAATTGGCTCCCGATTGCTTCGAATCTAACCAAAATCAGTTTAACATCATCAACATATGCTAAAGGAACACAACCCAATCGAAAACTATCAATTTATACAAAAATCTCGAAATTCGGCAAAACCCGAGCCTCGGGCCCACGTCTCAGAACCCGATAAAAATTACATCACAAGAACGCTTATCTTCCCACGAGTCCGTACATACCAAGAACATCAAAATCTGACCACAATTGCCCACTAAAATTGCCAAAAGAAATTTCCAAATCTTTCCCCCCATTTTTCCAAACTTTTTCTACTTTAATCCTTCAAATTACAAGCCTAATCCGAACAAAATAGCATAGAAACGACTTTAATAATCCGGGAACTTACCTCCACTGAAGACCCTCAAATTCTCTCTTCAAATTGCCCTCAAATAAGCTCCAACCGCATACAACAATGGTAAAATAACCAAAATTTCACGGAGGCTTTCTTTTATACTGTTCTGCCCAGCTAATCCACACCTGCGGACCCACACCAGCAGTCCCAGGTGCGCACCTGCAAAATCCCACTAACGGACCAATTCTCGCACCTGCAATCTCTTCTCCGCATCTGTGGCTTCGCAGATGTGGCGAACTCTTCGCACCTGCAGACTCCTCCTGCCTAGCTTCCTTTCGTACCTGCAGATGGACCTTCACACCTGCGGCGTCGCACCTGCGGCTACCCATCCGTAGGTGCGGCCACAGACCAGAAACTTTACACCAGTAGTCATTTTCTGCAATCTCGTAAGTTCAAAACTCAGCCAACAATCCGAAATCATTCCCGAGCCCCTCGGGGCCCCAACCAAACATACCAACACAGCCCATAGCACTATTCAAACTTATTCGAGCCTTCGAAACACCAAAAACAACATGGAAACACCAAAACTACATCAAATTCAAACCTATGAACTTTGAAACTTCTAAATTTCGCCAATGATGCCGAAACCAACCAAAACACCTCCGATTGATCTGAAATTTTGCACACATATCCAAAATGACATTACGGACCTGTTCCAACTTCTGGAATCCCATTCCGACCCCGATAACCTATTTTCCGACCCCGACCAGAAATCGCCAAAAATTAACTTTCGCCAATTCAAGCCTAATTCTGCACCGGACATCAAAACAACATTCCGAACACACTCCTGAGTCCCAAACCACCTAACAAAGCTATCCGAGCCATAAAATTTGCATTCCGAGGTCGTTTACCAATAAGTCAACTTCCGTTTGACTTTTTCACTATTGAACTAAGTTAAGAGACTAAGTGCCGCAATTCTCACCATGACCACTCTGAACCCGAACCAACCGACCCAACACACATAAATGAAGCTGAACCACATATAATGAAGCAGAAACGGGGGAAACGGGGCTAAACTCTCGGAACGACCGACCGGGTCGTTACATCCTCCCCCACTTAAACATACGTTCGTCCTCGAACGTGCCAAGAGTTGTTCTCCAACACCATCAAACTGCTACGTAGCTTACCATGCACATACCCGGGGGTGATCCCACGTCACCCTATCCCATATAGGTCCAATAGCACAACCCCATTGAAATTTTGAAATCCAATCCTAACCCATAAACCTTAGAACCAAATTCCCACTTCTGAAATAATATACAAGATCAAAATTCCATAACTATAAACTGAACAAGTCTGAACATGCTGAATCAAGCCATATACGCACCCCGGATGAAATAACATAATACACCACGTGACTCAAACACGCATAGCAATAACTCTTAACCACAATAACTGCTCAGAACAACCCAATACCAGTACATAACCTCTTATCAAGAAATGCCTCGCTCTAACACTTCCATATACTGCCGATGATGAAAGAAACATGTAGAAACTAACAACCATTCGTCCGATCAGTCAGACATGAAGCTCCCCCTTCCCAAACAGGAATTATAGCAGATTTCTAAGCCGACTCCCGATATTTATCCTTCCAACTATGCTGTAGAAAATTCTGAAAATATTCATTCTAGGTCCAATGACCTCTTCTAATCCATCACGACCACCCTGATGACATGTCACATCGATACAATTCGAAGCCAAAACCTGTGCAACTCGTGCACTTAACAACAACATCCCAATGTAATCAAATTATATAAAATATCCACACGAGAGGACTATCCTGCCATTAACAATTACCATCACCATATCATGCTAACAGCCTGGCACACACCGTAAAAATCAAAACACAGGAATCCAATACCAAAGGTCATACCCCTACATAACTCCGCTACACTGTGGGATGTCATCTAAATGCTGGTCCACTTGAAATACTTCAAGACACCTTGCCCAAAATCAATAACCATTCGAAATTCGACATCAAGTACTCAAAGTGCATTGCCATAACCACGGGGGAAACAAGACGATACCACGCCACCCGAAACAGAAGGTATATAACCAACACGTCTCAATCCCGCAACACCCAATTACTTACCTTACTCAAATCTAGCTATAAAGCCCAATTATAACCGCACCATATGTGCATATAACCAATAATCACCACTCCTCGCAACACCGAAGAGTAACTCATAGATCATTCTAGAACACGAATAAACTCAATCACAATCGAATGGTACATTCCTTAATAATAGAAATTCGAAGCCAACAATTCTTACCCGGTGCAAAACACACAACTATATTAGCCTACCAGTAACCCTAAATTAACTCTGGTCACCCACAACAGATAGATAACTTACCGAAAAGTTTACAATGACGGAATCATGGTACATACTAACATCCGACTAGCTCTGCTCGCATCTTCACAGTTCACTACCACCAAATAACATGTTTATGAGAACTCTCAGTCTCGAAGTCCATGAAGCGTACGGATTACCACCGCTCGAATACATGAAACATCTCAAATACTCAATCATTCCACAAGGGATACCCCTATAATTCTTCTATGTCACCAAGAAACCTTGAATATCAATAGTCGATCCAACAAGAGAGCGTCGCGATACCAGTGAAGTACCCTTAACTCAAACACATAGCTCTTTTTGAAATGTATTCCCTCATCAAGACACCCACAATGATATCACCTACCAAGTCATCTGAAACTGTCCATGTTGCCTAAGAAATTTTTTTTGACCTTCCTCCCAGAACTGAACCGCGACCTCACATATGCAAATCTCAACTCTACCCACATACCGCATACGCCATGCCATCCCAGGGTAATTATGGGAACTTCTTGATCCCTTCCGAGCCACAAGAAACTGCGCATCCAACTAGCCAAGAACTTCCATTTGATCCCATTTAGAAGCAAATTCACTACACGTCACCCGCACCTCACGCCAGAAGAAAATATGCACCCTTAACTGCGGTAGAAACCATCAGGAACTATCCAAAATCCCATTTGCGCAACACCAAACCATCAGGACTGAATCCGTCTAACTCAACCAAGCTATGCAGGCCACTAAAAATCAAAAAGCATTGCTAAGAAAAACCCATAAAACTCGTCGCCTCATGAACACACAAAGAACTAATCGTATCCCTTACCATGCCGATCCGACCTACTACTAAGTTGCCCTATTTACCCAAGTTTCTTCTGACTTACCTTCAAATTGATACTTCTCCCTGCCGTAATACCACAAATTTCAACCCAGACTCATCACACGCGACCCAAGCAAAAAACCATACCATCTAAGGCTCATAAGCCGCCGAATACTCTCTCAAATATCCTCAAAAGTACCACATTCAAAATACTTACCCTGAAGAGACTTCCTGTGAATCTAAAGCCATTACCTTTACCTTCCTGATACTGATATGTAGAATCCGTGATGATGTAGAAATACCACAAGTCTTGACACCCTCTAACGTAAATCTCAATCACACTGACCAATTAGGCCGAATCGACCTGACCCGTTTACGCACTGACATACTAGGAAAGTAATCCACTCACTTGATGCCACAAGAAAATTCATACACTCCACACACTACACCTTTTACAATTTCCACTAAATCATTCAATAGAACTCAATTACCCAATAGAGTACATTACAACCTATATTGAAGAAATTTCCATTTCTCGTGTCATTCCCAGACCCCACGCCTGCAGGTCATAACTGATTTACCAATATACCTCGAACTGAAACCAATACCACACATAATCGTGCAATCAAATTATCATTAACAGACTCCCCCACTTGGCTCAAAGCCAACGATCGAGACAAACAATAATTCACAATGCCCATAATAACACCACACGTCTAACAGCTCAAGTCGTCTGCAAATCTCGTATTCACCATTGTAATAGTCATGCCAACTTCCACAAGCGATCTAAACTCCAATTACAACATATATCATTTAGTGGTAGAAGAGAACTTACTACTAAACATCATAAGGATCACACACCCCAGGACAACCCGCAGGAGATACCCCTCTATACACTTCTGAAGACCATAACTATCACGCAATCACTACACCTTTCTGCATCAGAACGCAAACAACGCCTACCCTCGAGGCATCACAATACACGGTAAAAACCTGAAGCTGATGGCAGAACTAACACTGGAGCGGTGGTCACAGAAATCTCGAGCTTCTGAAAGCTCTACCCACACGTGTCTGACCACATGGATACCTTTACTGGACATCACGTGCCCCAAGAATGCTACTAAACCGAGCCAAAATTCAAACTCGGAGAATTTTGCATAGAGCCTTTCCTCCCTAAATCCTTATAATTCCATCCTCAAATACTGAGTATGCTACTCCACGCTACGCGAATATGCCAGGATGCCATCAATGAATACAATAACAAGGAGTGCTAATACGAATGGAATACACCGTTAATCAAATACATGAACGATATTAGGGCAATGATCAACTCAAAAAACGTTACCAGGAACTCATAACCCAACAGAAAGATCTGCTTCACTCCACAACTACACAACATGAGAGGTCTTCCAATACACTCATAACTCGAAGCCATATACCAAACCGAGACAGAAATCAAACATCCAATAGTTCTTGCCACATTTCTAGCCAACCCTTTTGTCACAATCAACAACTTGAACGCAACCAACCATCAAATCACTCTCACCATGTAGCCATCTAGTCACCAATTCTCATCAATAAGAACACAAACAGACATATAAGTCCCCAAATACATGTGCCCACACAACGAAAATCTCTGCACTCAAGCCACAGAATAAATCCGGCCTTAAGTCCTCCAGACTGGCCCATTACCAACATGCCAAAAATCGCATCTCATCTATGGAAGTCACAAGCCGTCGATGCACATCTGATACCAAGCGCTCTCGGGCGCGTTCAGATACATGGAAGGAATTCAAGAGTTACACTCTCGGCTGAAATAAATAGGTTCGCACGACAAGAATTCAAGAATGTGAGATTTACTAAGGTTCCAGCCTTTCGAAGATAAGTACAGACGTCTACGTACCGATCCGCAAGACTCTACTAAACCTGCTCATGACCGGTGAGTCCTATGTAACCTAGCGCTCTGATACCAACTTGTCACGACCCCAAATCTAAACCAGCCATGATGGCGCCTATCGTGGAACTAGGCTAGCCAAAAACTACACTCAAATCGCAATAAGCTTCCATTTACATCTTTACTAAACTGATAACCCATATAGGTTTCTTTTAAAAAAATACTAAAACAGTTAAAGCTGTACAGAATATTAAATACAACCCCCGAGATCCCGAAGTCACTGGTCATGAGGATCTACATAGAAATATACAACTCAAAAGAAAATAAATTCTATAATAATAAGCATGAGAGAGAAAGGGACTCGGACGCATGCAGCTACCTTGCGAACCTCCGAGAAATCTCTGGAACAGATACACAACTCACCCTGCCCTAACACCTGGATCTGCACACAAGGTGCAGGGAGTAATGTGAGTACACCAACTTAGTAGTAATGAAAATAAATCAGGTCTGAGCAGCAAGAAACACATAAAAATCAATTGATCAATTCACAATAAGCACATCCTTTCTTTCCAACGATGTATTCGTTAAATCATCACGCTTAAAAATGCTGAAAATCATAAAAAGGCCCCTAGGGCAAAACATATGTCATAAGTTCAGAGTGAAAGTGGTAAAATCATAAGTAGCCCCTTGGGCAAAAACATGTATCATAATCAGCCCCTCGGGTATACCTCACAGTCACTCATGCCTCCCAATCACTCGTCACTCGGCAATCGGCACTCGGCACTCGCACTCAGTAGGTACCTGGGCTCACTGGGAATATTTACAGACTTCGTAGGGGCTCCTCCAGCCCAAGCACTAATATCTAGCCACCTTGTCGCATATCATATCCTCACAAAGCAGGCCCTCAGCCTCACTCAGTCAGAACCTCTCAAAAGCCACCCGGGCGTATCAGTAAAATGGGGTACTCGACCTAAAACATCATTTTTATATCTCAACGTAGTATAAATCAGGTTTAGTTTCGAAAACAGTAAGCACAATGTGACTGAGTGAAATCATCAATAATAGTGAGGAAAATAGCAGTAAAAAGCCCCCAAGGGCTCTAAACAAGTCGGCACGAGGCCCCAAACATGGCTTATAGCCCAAATATAGCAATAATATTTAGGACACAATTTAACATGTGATTTAGAGTAAAATATGAAATTCAATAGTTGCCGCGGAGAGGACCAAGTTCAGTCCAAAAATCACTGCGCGCCACATACTCGTCATCCGACATATGCGCCATTCTAAAAACAGTGAGAAATATGAAGTCTGGGGTTTCATACCCTCAGGACAAGATTTACAACCATTACTTACCTCTACCGGGCCACAATACTAGACCGCGATGCTCTTGCCCCTCAAATTGGCTCTCGATTGCTCCAAATCTAACCAAAACTAGTTTAACATCATCAACATATGCTAAAGGAACATAACCCAATTGAAAACTATCAATTTATACAAAAATTTCGAAATTTGGCCAAACCTGAGCCCCGGGCCCACGTCTCGGAACACGATAAAAATTACATCACAAGAACCCTTATCCTCCCACGAATCCATACATACCAAGAACATCAAAATCGGACCACAATTGCCCACTAAAATTGCCAAAAAAAATTTCAAATCTTTTCTCCCATTTTTCCAAACTTTTTCTACTTTAATCCTTCAAATTACAAGCCTAATCTGAACAAAATAGCATAGAAACGACTTTAATAATCCTGGAACTTACCTCCACTGAAGACCCTCGAATTCTCTCTTCAAATTGCCCTCAAATAAGCTCCAACCGCATGCAACAATGGTAGAATAACCAAATTTCATGGAGGCTTTCTTTTATACTGTTCTGCCCAGCTAATCCGCACCTGCGGTCCCAGGTGCACATCTGCGAAATCCCACTAACGGACCAATTCTCGCACCTGCGATCTCTTCTCCGCACCTGCGGCTTCGCAGGTGCGGCCAACTCTTCGCACCTATGGACACCTCCTGCCTAGCCTCCTTTCGCACCTGCGCATGGACCTTCGCACCTGCGGCTACCCATCCGCAGGTGTGGCGACACACCAGAAACTTTACACCAGTATCCATTTGCTGTAATATCCTAAGTTCAAAACTCTGCCAATGATCCAAAATCAATCTCGAGCCCCTCGGGGCCCCAACCAAACATATCAACACACCCCATAGCATTATTCAAACTTGGTCGAGCCTTCGAAACACCAAAAAGTCCATGAAAACACCAAAATTACATCAAATTCAAACCTATGAACTTTGAAACTTCTAAATTTTGCCAAGGATGCCAAAACCAACCAAATTACCTCTGATTGACCTGAAATCTTGAAAATGACATCACAGACCTGTTCCAACTTCCGGAATCCCATTCCGACCCCAATAGTCTATTTTCCACTGCCGACCGAAAATCGCCAAAAACTAACTTTTGCCAATTCAAGTCTAATTCTGCACCGGACAACAAAACTACATTCCGAACACACTCCTGAGTACCAAATCACCTAACAAAGCTATCCGAGCCCTAAAATCTGGATTCTGAGGTCGTTTACCAATAAGTCAATTTCCAGTTGACTTTTCCACTATTGAACCAAGTTAAGAGACTAAGTGCCTCAATTATCACCATGACCACTCTGAATCTGAACCAACCGACCCAACACACATAAATGAAGCCGAACCACATATAATGAAGCAGAAACGAGGGAAACGGGGCTAAAATCTCGAAATGACCGGCCGGGTCATTACAGTTCGTGATACCTAAGTGACTAGGCCCTCATGGGCCTTCTATGCGAATGCGGAGGAGACACTGCGAAAGTGGAGGCTAGGTGGGCTAGACCTTCACAAACACGGCAGGTGGGCTGCGGACGCACAGGGTAAGGGGCAAGCTGGGCTGGCCCGTAGCCAGACCCTATGCGGACGCGGGGGAGGTGTGCGAACGCACTGGGTCGAAAGCCCAACATATCGCGATTTTGGGGCCCTTAGTGCGAACACACAGAGAATTCACCACCCCTGTCCAGTTCATTCTTCACGAATGCCGTCACCCCCCGCGAACGCGGAGAAGGAAACCATACCTGGAATTTTCTAGTTTTTAGCATTTAGCTCCGAGGGGTCCAAAACTCACCCGAGCCCCCCGGGACCCCCTCCAAAGGCACTGGCAGGTCTGCATTCACGATACAGACTCGCTCAAATTTTCGGAACGTGAAAAACAACAAAGAAACTAAGAATTCGACCCCAACACCAAATTGAATCAAACTTTGAACATAGAGTTCTAGAATTCGCTTTCAATGCGCCGAACCAACCTATACTACTCGGAATGACACCAAATTTTGAAATCAAGTCATAAATGACATAATGGAACTATTGCCGGTCTTGGAATTCCATTCAGACCTTGATAACACAAAAACACATCCCAAACCACAATATGAGCTTAAGGAAACTCTTTTTTCGATATTGGGCACCGAAACGCTCCCGGGTCATCCAAAACCCATTCTGAACATACGCCCATGTCAGAAATCATCATGCGAAGCTATCAGAACTATCGAAACTCGATTCCGAGGTCGTTTACTCAAAATGTTGACCGAAGTCAAACTTGGTCTTAAAGGCCAACCTTAAGGAACCAATTGTTCCTATATCACTCTAAACGCTTCCGAGTCCCGTACCACCCGTCCCCGCAAGTCATAAATCATAATAAGACACTATGGGAAGTCTCATTTAGAGGAACGGAGTTCTGATACACAAAATGACCCGTCGGGTCATTACAAACCCCAAACCCGGCCAGCCCTGTTACCCCCCAAAGCGACCCTATTTCATTTATGGAAGAAATCCCAGCCGTTGATCTATTTTTGATCCAACAGTTGGGAACTCAATAGCCCTAAAATATATATATATGTCCAAACTCCCTTCCTACCCTCATTTTCCAAACAGCCTAACCCCCACCTCCCGTCTCTCTCTCTTCTCTCCACTGGACTCCACCGTCTCCCACCCATCTCCGTCGGTCGGAAATCACCCACCGGCGGCGGAGCTCAGCTAAACAGCCCCAAAATTTTACCAGACAACCTCCTTCATCCCCTCAACCCTGTCCTACCACTAATTTCCCCAAAAAACCACTCAGTGTTCACCAGTTTCAGATATGAAATCTGAAAAACCCTAAAAGCTTACACCGGAGGATTTCAAGCAGACTTGTAGCTCAAGATCACATGAGTCGATGGATTTTGACAAGAGCCATTGATTCATGTAAGTTTGAGTTATTTTTGAACCCACCAGAATACGGCCAAAGTCCGGCGAGCCAAACTTTTCCGGCCAAATAACCCCCATTAGTTGGTATCCCCTTTTTTTCCTTCTATTCCTTTAATTTGTTTTAAACAAAATTTCTTGTTTGGTCCAATTTTGGATTTCTTTAGGTTTTACTGTATTACTGCTCCATGAATGTTTGATTAGTTTAGGTTTTCCTTAAGTAAATAATTGTGTTAAGTCTAGGTTTTATTAATTACTAATTAATCTGGATCTCATAACTATTCTTGCCTAATGAATTATGTGTTCATTATAGGGGTTTGGTTAATTTTACTCGGCTCAATTAGTGTTATATTTCCAGATTCCTTCCTGGCTGCTTGTTCTTCTTTCTTAAGAAGAGTTTATTGTTAATCACTTTAGTATGAACCTGCATGTTAGATTAATTTAGGTTAATTTTAATTTCATTACTTAGTCTAGGATTTATTGGTCTTTTCTAGATTTTATTTGATCCTGGAATGATAATCGTTGTATATTTGTTTCCTGTTCAAGTCTGTTCTAGCAGTCTTATTTTTCTAAATTTAGTTGGTTTCATGTACCACCCCTCCCTTTTTTTCCTTAGCTATTAATTATAATTAATCATCGATTAGTTAGGATGTTGCTTAAAGTTATTTGATTTTGATAAGTGGTCATGAATTCAAAGACTTCTCTCTAAATTATCAATTCTCGGTTAACTGTAGTTTAATCTTGGATCCTTAGGTCAAAACAAACTTATTAATCATTTATATAAGTCCATTGATTAGTAATCACACTCAACTAAAGGTCAATCTGATTTAAGTGATGACCTTTAAAAGGGACTTTATATAATTAGGCTAGTATCTTAAAATAAATAACTAAGTCCTAATTTAAGACAACTAATTAGGTCAAACTACTAAGCTAATTACATAATAGGATTAAATAACCTAAGTCTTAAAAGAAACTCATCTAAGGTTTAGCTTATTACCTTATTAAGATTAATTCAACCTCACCTTTCAAAGAGGTTTATGCTTCCAACTACTAGTTAATTACTCAATTAGGATAAATTAATCAACACAAATCGATCCCTTAACCTTAAATACTAAAAGGGTAATTCTAAGGGTACTAAGGGGTAATGTAGGAACTACAATTGAAGAATGTTGGGTGTAACAACACAAGAAACTTCTAGAATTAGGAAATTATCAGAAAAAGAAAATCAAAAATCACAAAATCACATATTTTAAGGGTAAACCAGTAATTCTAAAGAGGGATAAGGGGCTGTAATTGAAGGAATATTCTAGAACGGAGTACAACTGTCCAATAGGATAAGGAGACAATTGTACCTGTACTATTTCAGCCTAAAGAGATAAGGTATATTCTCTGAAGATGCTACCCTAATTCCCTATATATAGACTAGGATATTCAGCAGCCACACCCACATTTTGACATCTAAAAACAGATTTCACACACACACACACACACATTAGAAAGGTTGTTATGAAAATATCACATTACTCTGAACACAGAAATACTGAAAATTTGGATATGAGTATAGAATCACTCCAAAATTGGTTCTTCTCCGAGCTGTAGTTCCTTCTGAAAATCGATTTGATAGCTGTGGTTTTTCTTTACTTCAAAACTGGTTTTGCTGTGGTTTTTCTGGGTTAAAAACGAGTCAGTTTTTGAGTTGATTCTCCTGGGTTTCTCTCTGGCTGTTGCTGTGGTTTATTGGTGCTGTTTTAAGCTTCTAGTACTTCAGTCCTGACCTTTATTTTTTCATACTTCTAGCGGTTCTTTTAAGGTATGTAGCTATGCTTACTGGAAATGAATTTTTTTTGACTATGCTCTATGTCCACATCTCTTTATGTTTTAGCTATAGATTCTAGTTATGTGTAGTATTTCATGATTGTGACTTGTTTGCTTTCCTAGTTTGCATTAATAGATTATATAGTTTGAAGTTCTATTTGAATCTCCTGAAAATGGTAGCCTGTATGGAAAAGCATTAAAAGAGGTGGAATTTGACCACCAGTTGGTCAAATTTGCCCACATAATAATGCATAACTCTTTGTGTTCTGTTGGTAAAAAATCAGTAGAAATGCAGGTTCTGTTTCTGCTGCCTAAGCCATGAGCGATCCTAGTTCAAATTGAAGCTGTAGTTAGTTTAGGACTTTTTGTTCATTTAAGACATCTGTTATTTTAGGTATTTCCAGGGAAATTTGTATTTTTGTAATTAAATAACAATGTAAAAGGCATACTCATTTCATTTGAATCACTATACCCCTTTTTCTTTTATGTTAGGAAGTATTGTAATATGAACTGGACTGTTATAATTTTTTTAAAAAGAATTTCGTTGTTTTTTCCTTTAAAAATGGAATATGGAAAATGGGGCCAAGCTTGTAACAATGGCCCAATGAGCCTGAATAAGTCTGGATCCTAGGTTGGGCCGTGGGTTTAAGGTCCCTAACTTTTTTATCCAAAGGTTGCTTATTTTTTTCTCAATATTTTAAATATTATAGTTCTTGAGTCCACTGGACTCTACAGATGCACGACCCAATAAGTAGGTTGTGTCTCTGAGTTCAAATTGGGCAGTTTCTCACCTATTAGGCTTGTGGGAGGCTCAGTACAACCTTCTAATTAGACATAATTTTTATGTTAATTAAGGGAATAAAAATTTCAACTTAGTTAGACGTTTATATACTATCTTCTCTGATTATAATTCAGACTATGCTTAATTGGGTTCTCCTTCTATTTCTTACACGTTGTGTCCTTTATAAAAGTTTTCTTTGCTAATTGGGCAATCCTTGTTATCTATTACTAAAAGGCTGGCCCAGTATGCCTAATACAAAACCGGTCCAAATTTTAAAACCCTTCAGATAGTCTACATATACATTAGAACCTATGAAACACTTAGTCTTGAAAGATTGGAAGAATCATACATATGTTAACCCGTTTGGGTCAATAAAATTAGAATAGGCATGGGATGATTTGTGTATAATTCTGCCAGGCCCAATAAGGTCAGTCAATAGATTAAATGCCTCATAACCACAAAGATAGAATAGATAACCCGTTCCATCACACTCTTGCCTTACAATAATCTCAAACTTAGTCTTAGAATACCTTGAACAAATACATACCTTATAGTTCAAAAATATCTCTTTTAGACTAATATTACAAACTTAGAGAATAATTGAATAATGATTATTGCTTCAAATAAGCATTTAAACCATCATGACCATAGTCATGATTACGTAACCTACACTCGAGTTTGCAACTCATGCTACCCGACCATAACTTCGAACAATAATAAAATCACACGTTGTAAATCGCGGGTGCATTTCATGTGGCGCGTTTATAATGTATCCAAAATGACAAGTGCACGCCATCGTGACTTGTTTCAAGATAATCCATAAATGTTAAAGCGGCTAAAAGTAAAAAGGTTAAAAAACACAATAGGTTTAAATATGTAAATAATTAGATAATTAGGCGAAATATTAATAGTTAAGAGACCGTGCTAGAACCATGGAATCAGGGAGTGCCTAACACCTTCTCCTGGGTTAACATAATTCCTTACCCAGTCTTCTGGTTTGCAGATTTTTAAAAGAGTCAAAATTTTCTCGATTTGGAATTTTAAAATAAATAAACTGGTGACTTGAGACCCCATAAATTATCCCAAGTGGCGACTCTGAAATTAAATAAATAATCTCATTTCGATTAATGCCACTTAAATTGGAAGAACTCCCTACCCCTCTTGGCGGGAAAAAGGAAGTGTGACACTGATGTCGTTCAGCAACGTGCTAGAGTCTCTCTTATGTTATTTGCTGTCTATTCTGTTTTAGGCAATAGGATAGCTATATTCTGTTGTATATTCTACTAGATTCCCACATACTTGTAACACCAGTTCTTGGCACACACATTGGTAGACTATTATTTTGGGGTGTAGTAACTAAATTATGACTTCTTTTGGTTATTTAAGTTTAAATTACCTAAGTTATTCGTTATTTATCGAATGCTATAAATTTAAGTTAAGTACAACGTTGGGAATGTTTAGAAAAATAAATGGAACCCATTAGTTGATTAGTGTTGGCTTGCCTAACACCAGTGTTGGGCACCATCGCGACCTAAAATGGAAATTGGATCGTGACAACATGGTATCAGACCACTAGGTTCACGTAGGTCTCATAAGTAATGGGCAAACCTAATAGAGTCTTGCGGATCGGTACAGAGACGTATGTACTTATCTTCGGGAGGATATAGGGTGTTAGGAAACTAATCTTTATTCATATTCTATCATGCATTTGATGGTATACTAAATTTCATTCTTCTATTCTCTCACAGATGGTGAGGATGCGTACGACTAGCGTTCCAGACCCGGGAGGAGCTGTTCCCCTCGTTGATAGAGGCCGAGACAGAGGCCGGGGAGGGCACCAACCCGAGGTAAGGGACGAGGGCGTCCCAGAGCATCCCCTGTTTCACCACCAGTAGATCCAGCAGAGGATCCTATTATAGAGGAGCAGGGCGAGGTGCACGCATGTCACGACTTGATTTACCCTCCGAAGGTGTCGTGATGGCACATAGTCTCTACGACTAGGTAAACCTACTATAAAGGGGAAAACTGAAATAAAACACAAAAAATAAAGAGAATAAGGGCAATGATATAAATAACATACTGTCCACTCGGCTCATACAAAATATAACTCCCCAAGACCCGGAATGTCACAGACAGTCACAAGCTTCTAACACTACTGTAGCTCTAACAACAACTGGAAGTAATAAGAAAAATCTCTATAAGATAGAATGGAAGGGGACTCGGAGGATTCTGCGGACGCGGCAAAAATACCTTACAGTCTCCTGGAATCAGTAGCAACGACTAACCAGGAGGCTGATAGCTCGTACCTGGATCTGCACACGAAAACATGTGCAGGAAAGGCATGAGTACACCACATTTGGTACCCAGTAAGTGCCTAGCCTAACCCCGGTCAAGTAGTGATGAGGTCAGGTTGAGGCTTTACTGGATTTCTAAATAATTGAATTTAAAACAACACAAAATATAGGTAAAGTCTACATCAAGCAATTTAAGAAAAACAATATAAGTTTTACAGTAAAGAGAGTGCTCAGCTCAACACAATGTTTCACAAAGTGGAATGTCCAGGGATACTGTCCCGTAGTTCCAAATGATTATGCAGTATAGGGGGATCTCCCAGAATACGTCCGTAGTCCTAAAATAAATATGTAGTACAGGGGGATCTCCCGGAATACGTCCCTAGTCCCAAAGTAAATATGCAGTACATGAGGATCTCCCGGAATACGTCTATAGTCCCAAAATAAAATGCAGTACAGGGGGATCTCCCGGAATACGTTGGTAGTCCCAATTTAAATATGCTATACAAGACGAATGACAAGCATAAAATCGAATTTACATAGTTTATACTAATCACATATAAGGAAAACAAGGGCTTAACTAAGCATGGCGCACAGAAGATCAAGTAGACAATTAAGCACGTAAAGCATGCTTTACTAATCTAAGCTAAACAATATATCATATAAGAACAAGTTCATAGAAGAGAGACAAATCATGTTTTAGTTAGGGAAAAATGAGATATTTTCAATAGCGGCCCACGTACGTACTCGTCATCTCACGTACATGGCGCCCACACAATATTTAGTATCAAATATCCTGAGGGGGAAGTCCCGAACACAAGGTTAGGCAAGCCACTTACCTCGACTGCTAAAATCAACTCGGAATCACGTTCTTGCCACAAGTACCAAACTCCAAATGGCCCGAATATATTCAAATAAGTTAAATAATGTGAATATCACTACAAGCAACTAGTTTAACAAATAAATTCGAAGCTAAAGAGCGAAATTCCCCAAATAATCTCCCGGACCCATGACACGAAATCGGGTGAAAGTCACAAATTCCGAACACCCATTCACTACGAGTACACTCAACTAAAAATCATCAAAATCCGACGTCAAAATCTCGCTCAAAACTCGGATTCTCAATTGGGGGACCTTTCTCTCATTTTCAAACATTTTCCCACAATTTTCCTTAATTAGATTGAAGAACTCACTATACATTGATGAAATACAAAGGAAATAGGATTAAGAATCGTTACCTATTGATCTCCTCTTCAAAATATTCACAAAATCGCCAATTCCCGAGCTCCAAATTGATTTTAGAAGTTATGAACTCAAACCCTTGATTACTCCGATTTTTGACCAGCGATTTCCGCTTCTGCAGGGGACCACCGCACCTGCAGTCCCGCTTCTGCCGCTGGGCATCCGCACCTGCGGATTCTCATTAACTCACCAGGGCCGGCACCTGCACTCCGCTCACCGCAGATGCGGTTCCGCTTCTACGGTTCTCCAGCCGCATCTGCGGCCACTAACCCTCATGCCCCAGACCACACCTGCGACCTATTCTTCGCTTCTGCGGGGCTGCACCTGCGGTCCAACATCTGTAGGTGAGAAAACACCAGAACAACCCACAACAAATTTTGCCTAAGTCCCATTTTCTTCCCGTTGAGCTGTAACACACGCGAGGCCCCCGAGACCTCAACCAAAACTACCAATCAGTCCTATAAGCTCATTAGAACTTAGTCGAGCCTTCAAACCACCTCACATAACACCAAAAACAAGAATTAAACATAAATTCAAGCCAAAGACTTAGCAAATTTCCGAAATCCACAAATGATGCCGAAACACGTCAAAACTAGTCCGATTGACCTAAAATTTGACACACAGGTCACAAATGACACCATGAACCTACAGTCACTCCCGGAATTCCATTCCGAGCCCAATATCAAAATTTCACCTATCGGCCGAAATCGCCGAAAATCTAACCTTCGCCAATCCAAGCCGAAATCCACTTCAGACCTCTAAAACAAGATCCGGATGCGCTCCTAACCCCAAAATCACTCAACGGAGCTAACAGAGTTGACGTAATTCCATTCCGGACCCTACTTCACACAGTTTCAACTACGGTCCGATTCGTAAGACTTAAACTCATAATTAGGGACTAAGTGTCCCAAAGCTCTCAGAATTTCATCGCTAATAACTCCAGCAAGTCTCAATAGCAGAAACAATCATGGAGAAAGTAGCTATTAAGGGATCAGGGCTCTAACTCTCAAAACGACCGGCCGGATTGTTACATCCTCCCCCTCTTAAAACAATTGTTCGTCCTCGAACGAGTATAAAGACATACCTGAAGCTGTGAAAATATGAGGGTATTGGCTGCACATATCCTGCTCGGTCTCCCAAGTCGCCTCCTTGACTGGCTGACCCCTCCACTGGAAGTTTAATGATGCAATGCTCTTGGACCTGAGCTTTCTGACCTGCGTATCTAATATAGCTACTCGCTCCCCAACATAAGATAGATCCTTGTCCAACTAGATTGAGATGAAATTTAATACATGAGTCGGATCACCGTTATACTTCCAGAGCATAGACACGTGGAATACCGGATGAACCCTTGCTAGGCTGGGAGGCAAGGCAAGCTCATAAACAACCTCCCCAACACGCTGCAATATCTCAAATGGTCCAATGAACCTCGGACTCAACTTTCCCTTCTTCCCAAACCTCATGACGCTCTTCATAGGAGATACTCGCAGCAAAACTCGATCACCAGTCATAAATGCCAAATCGGAAACCTTCCGGCCTGCATAACTCTTCTGCCTGGACTGGGATGTGCGAAGTCTCTCCTGAACCACCTTCACCTTGTCCAGGGCATCCTGGACTAAATCTGTACCCAACAATCGGGCCTCCCCCGACTCAAACCAACCCACTGGGGACCGGTACCGCCTACCATACAAAGCCTCATACGGTGCCAACTGAATGCTGGACTGATAACTGTTGTTGTAGCCAAACTCTACGAGTGTCAAGAACTAGTCCCATGACCCTCCGAACTCCATCACACAGGCACAAAGCATATCCTCAAGAATCTGAATCGTGCACTCGGACTGCCCATCCGTCTGGGGGTGAAAGGCTATGCTCAACTCCACCCTGGTGCCCAACTCCTACTGTATGGCTCTCCAGAATCGTGATGTGAACTGGGTAACTCTATCGAAAATGATAGATACTGGAATACCGTGAAGGCGAACAATCTATCTGATATAGATCTCAGCCAATCTCTCTGAAGAATAAGTGGTCAGCACCGAAATGAAATGAGCTGACTTAGTCAGCCGATCTACGATCACCCAAATAACATCGAACTTTCTCAAAGTCCGTGGAAGTCCAACTACAAAGTGCATGGTGATCCGCTCCCACTTCCACTCTGGAAGCTCAATCTGCTGAAGTAATTCTCCTGGTCTCTGATGTTCATATTTAACTTGCTGACAGTTGAGACAGTTGGCCACAAATCCCCCTATGTCTTTTTTAATCCTTTTCCACCAATAGTGCTGTCTCAGGTCCTGGTACATCTTCGCGGCACCCGGATGGATGGAGTACCGCGATCTATGGGCCTCCTCCAGAATCAACTCCCGAAGCCCATCTAAATCGGGCACACAGATCCGCCCTTCCATCCTCATCACGCCATCATACACATCTCTGGAATCACCTCGTCGAACCCTGTCTTGAAGAACCAAAAGGTGGTGGTCATCATATTGACTCTCTCTGATGCGGTCATAAAGAGAAGATCGAGCAACCACGCAAGATAATACATGGCTAGGCTCCGAAATATCCAACTTCACGAACTGGATGGATAAAGACTGAACATCCAAGGCTAAAGGCCTCTCAGCTGCTGGAAGATATGCCAAGCCCCCCAAACTCTCTGCCCGACGACTCAAGGCGTCGGCCACTACATTGGCTTTCTCTGGGTTGTATAATATAGTTATATCATAGTCTTTAAGTAGCTCCAAGCACCTCCGCTGACGTAGATTAAGGTCCTTCTACCTGAACAAGTGCTGCAAACTCTGATGATCAGTGTAAATGTCATAGGGAAAAACGTACAAATAATGATGCCAAATATTCAGGGCGTGAACAATAGCTGCTAACTCGAGGTCATGAACTTGATAATTCTTCTCTTGCACCTTCAAATTCCTGGACGCGTAGGAAATCACCATACCGTCCTGCATCAATACTGCTCCGAGTCCAATCATCGAGGATTAACAATAGACAATATAAGACGCCGAACCTGTAGGCAACACTAATACTGGGGCCGTAGTCAAAGCAGTCTTGAGCTTCTGAAAGCTCTCCTTACACTCCTCGGTCCACCTGAACGGAGCACCCTTCTGGGTCAGTCTGGTCATAGGTGCTGTAATAGATGAAAATCTCTCTACAAAGCGACAGTAGTACCCTACCAAACCAAGGAAACTACGGATCTCCGTAGCTGATGACGGTCTAGGCCAACTCTGTACCGCCTCCACCTTCTTCGGATCTACTTTGATCCCATCACAAGACACTATGTGGCCCAAGAATGCCACTGAATTGAGCCATAACTCACACTTAGAGAATTTTGCATACAATCTCTTCTCCCTCAAAGTCTGAAGCACGGTCCTCAAGTGCTGCTCGTGATCTTCCTATGATCGGGAATATACCAGGATGTCGTCAAAAAACACAATGACGAAGGAATCAAGATAGGGCCAGAACACACTGTGCATCAAATGCATAAAAGCTGCTGGGCATTGGTCAGCCTAACTGACATGACCAGAAACTCATAGTGATCATATATGGTCCTGAAGGAAGTCTTCGGGATGTCCGACTCCCAAATCTTAAACTGATGATAGCCAGATCGCAAGTCAATCTTGGAGAATACTCTGGAACCCTGTAACTGGTCGAATAAATCATCAATGCGAGGTAAATGATACATGTTCTTCAATGTAACCTTGTTCAGCTACTGATAATCAATACACATACGCATAGAGCCATCCTTTTTCTTCACAAATAGCACTGGAGCACCCCAAGGTGATACACTGGGCCTGATGAAACCCTTATCAAGAAACTCTTTTAACTTCTCCTTCAACTCCTTCAACTCAGGAGGATCCATACGGTAAGGAGGAATAGAAATGGGCTGAGTGCCCGACAACAAATCAATGCCGAAATCCATATCTCTGTCGGGCGGCATACCCGGATGATCAGCTAGGAATATATCAAGAAAGTCCCTCACTACTGGACTCTCTCAATTGGAGGGTATCAACGCTGACATCTCTCACATAGGCCAAATACGCATCACACCCCTTCTCAACCATCCGCTGAGTCTTAAGAAATGAAATGACCCTGCAGGGAGTATACTCTAAGGTACCTCTCCACTCTAATTTTGGCAAACCTGGCATAGCCGGAGTCACAGTTTTAGAGTGACAATCAAGAATAGCATAATGGGGCGACAACCAGTCCAGGCCCAAAATAACATCAAAATCTACCATGCTGAGTAATAACAAATTAGCCCTGGTCTCAAAACCACTAAGAGTAATCAAAGACGACCGATATACGTGGTCCACAACTAGAGAATCTCCCACATGAGTAGATACATAAACAGGGGACCTCAAAGAATCCCGAGATATCCCCAAATGTGGAGTAAGATAAGAGGACACATATGAATACGTGGAGCCTGGGTCAAATAGTACTGATGCATACCTATGACAGACAGGGACAATACCTGTGATGAATGAATCTGAGGCAATAGGCTCAGAACGGTATGGAAGGGCATAGTATCTGGCCTGACCTCCCCTCTAGGGCGGCCTCTACCTCCCCGACCTCCACCTCGAGCTGGCTGAGGAGGTGGAGTGGCAGTTGGGGCTGGACGGATAGCCAGAGGATCCGACAGAGCACGTGGAGGCTGATAAGACTGTGGAGGCCCACCCCTCCTGGCTTTGGGGAAATCTCTAATCATGTGACGAGTGTCACCACACTCAAAACAACCCCTCGGATGACGCTGCGGCTGAAATTGAATCTGAGTTGGCCTGCTGGGCGGGCCGATAATAGCACCTCGAACTGGAGGTATACTGGATATTGGCGGTACATAATAGGGCTCCTGAGGTCTAGGAGGAGCTGGAATACTGCTGGCTGCTGGAAGAGCTGAATGAACAGGGCAACTCACAAAACCCCTACCATAGCGTGCTGCTGGTGAACAAGCGCCTAAAAAATGGCCAGTCTCTCGAGACCTCTTGGCCTCTCTCTCCTCTCGGTCCCGGGAAAACATGCCCTCTACTCTCCTGGCAATACTCACTGCCTGCTGATAAGTGATATACATCTCCAACTCTCTGGCCATGCTGGTCCGAATACTAGGGTGAAGTCCCTCAATGAAGCGACGAACCCTCTCTCTGGCTGTTGCAACCAAAGCCGGTGCATGCTGAGCTAACTTACTAAAATGGACTGCATACTCCGACACAATCATAGCACCCTGGCGCAACTACTCGAACTTCGTGCGCCAAGAATCCCTGAGGCTCTGAGGGACATACTCTCGCATAAACATCTCTAAAAATTAAGTCCAAGGAGTGAGGCTGCCTGATCCGGACTACTCAGCTCATGGGCACGCCACCACTGATATGCTGCTCCCCTCAGCTGAAAAGCGGTGAAAGAAACCCCACTAGTATCCACAATGCCCATAGTGCGGAGAATACGATGACACTCATCAAGAAAACCTAGAGCACCTTATGAAGCTAGTTTGCTAAAAGTAGGTGGGTGGTACTTCTTGTACCTATCAAGTCTGAGCTTCTCTGCATCAGAAGTAGCTACCCTTGTCTCATGTTGTATCGGAGCCACTGGGGGCATAGAATCATACTCCGGGGCTTGATCAATCTGGCCCCTCTGCTCAAGAGTGCGCGCTGCGGGAGTCTGTGCCCCTCCCCCTGCCTGAGATGTAGCGAGAGCTATCGGAAGTAGTCCAGCCTAAGCTAGAGTTCTAAACATGCTCATGAACTGAGCTAAGATCTCTGTTAGGCTGGAGCAGCAACAGGAATCTCCGGTGTCGGCCCTCCAGCTGGAGCTGCTGGGGGCGCCTCTGCTGAAGCTCTCGCAGGTGCTCAGTCTGCACCACGTGGTCGTCCTCTACCCCGACCCGGCCTCTGGCGGCTCTAGAAGGGGACTCGGGTGCCTGATCGTCTGTCCTCCCAGTGCGAGTCCTCACCATCTGTGGGAAAGAATAGAATAGAATTTTAGAATCTTGATGTCAATAGCTCGCACAACAAGGAAATCAAAGAAATATGATTGTTCTTAAAAGTTACATAGCCTCCCGAAGATAGATACAGACGTCTCCGTACCTATCCATGAGACCCTAATAAATCGGCTTGTGACTTGTGACTCCTATGAACCTAGACGCTCTGATACTCGGAAAGCCTATTATGAAGGGGAAACCTGAAATAAAACACAAGAAATAAAGGGGATAAGGGAAATGATATAAATAACATACTAGCTGCTCGGCTTATACAAAATATAACTCCCCAAGACCCGAAATGTCACAAACATTCACAAGCTTCTAACACTATTGTAGATCTAACAAAAATTGGAAGTACATAAGAAAAATATCTATAAGACAGTTTGGAAGGGGACACGGAGCATTCTGCGGACGTTGCAGAAATACCTTGCAATCTCCTGGAATCAGCAACAACGACTAACCACGAGGCTAATAGCTCGTACCTAGATCTGCACACGAAAAGATGTGTAGGAAAGGGCATGAGTACACCACATTTTGTACCTAGTAAGTGCCAAGCCTAACCCCAGTAAAGTAGTGACGAGGTCAGGTTGAGGCTTTACTGGATTTATAAATAAGTCAGTTTAAAACATCACAAAAGATAGGTAATGTCTACAGCAAGCAGTTTAAGAAAAACAATATAAGTTTTACAGTAAAGAGAGTGCTCGGCTCAACACAATGTTTCACAAAAGTGGAATCACCAGGGATACTGTCCTGTAGTTCCAAATGATTATGTAGTATAGGGGGATCTCCCGGAATACGTCTGTAGTCCTAAAATAAATATGCAGTACAGGGCGATCTCCCGGAATACGTCCCTAGTCCCAAAGTAAATATGCAGCACAAGGGGATCTACCGGAATACGTCAGTAGTCCCAAAATAAATATGCAATACAAGGGGATCTCCCGGAATACGTGCGTAGTCCCAATTTAAATATGCTATGCATGATGAATGACAAGCATAACATCGAATTTACACAGTTTATACTAATCACAGATAAGGAAAATAAGGGATTAACAAAGCATGGCGCACAGAAGATCAAGTAGGCCATTAAGCATGTAAGCATGCTTTCCCAATCTAAGCTAAACAATATATCATATAAGAACAAGTTCATAGAAGAGAGACAATTCATGTTTTAGTAAGGGAGAAATGAGATTTTTGCAATAACGTCCCGCGTACGTATTCGTCACCTCACGTACACGGAGCCCACACAACATTTAGCATCAAATATCGTGAGGGGGAAGTCCCCAACACAAGGTTAGGCAAGCCACTTACCTCAACTTCTCAAATCAACTCGGAATCACGTTCTTGCCACGAGTACCAAACTCCGAATAGCCCAAATCTATTCAAATAAGTTACATAATGTGAATATCACTACAAGCAACTAGTTTAACAAATAAATTCAAAGCTAAAGAGCGAAATTAGGGAAATTCCCTAAAAATTCTCCCGGGCCCACGACTCGGAATCGGGTGAAAGTCACAAATTCCGAACACCCATTCACTCAAAAGTACACTCAACAAAAAATCATCAAAATTCGACGTCAAAATCTTGCTCAAACTCGGATTCTCAAGTTGGGGAACTTTCTCTCATTTTCAAACATTTTACCACAATTTTTCTTAATAAGATTGAAGAACTCACTATAGATTGATGAAATACAAAGGAAATAGGATTAGGAATCGTTAACTATTGATCTCCTCTTCAAAATCCTCACAAAATCGCCAATTCACGAGCTCCAAAGTGATTTTAGAATTTTGGAACTCAAACCCTCGATTTCTCCTATTTCTGACCAGCGTCCGTTCAGTGAGGGGATCACTGCACCTGCGGTCCCGCTTTTGCGGCTGGGCATCCGCACATACAGATTCTCATTAACTCACCAGGGCCCGCACCTGCGCTCTGCTCTTCGCAGATGCGGTTCCGCTTCTGCAGTTCTACAGCCCCATCTGCGGCCACTGACCCTCACGCCCCAGACCATACCTGCGACCTCTTCTTCGCTTTTGTGGGGCCACACATGCGGTCTAACATGCGCAGGTGCGAAAACACCAGAACAGCCCACATCAGATTTTGCCTAAGTCCCATTTTCTTCCCGTTGAGCATCTGTAACACACCCGAGGCCCCCGAGACATCAAGCAAAACTACAAATCAGTCCTATAACCTCATTAGAACTTAGTCGAGCCTTCAAACCACATCACATAACACCAAAAACAAGAATTAAACATAAATTCAAGCCTAATACTTAGCAAATTTTTGAAATCCACAAACGATGTTGAAACACGTCAAAACTAGCCTGGTTGACCTCAAAGTTGACACACAGGTCATAAATGACACCACAAACCTACAGCCACTCCCTGAATTCCATTCCGAGTCCGATATAAAAATTTAACCTATAAGCCAAAATTGCCAAAAATCTGACCTTCGCAAATTCAAGCCTAAATCCACTACAGACCTTTAAAACACATTCCGAACGTGCTCCCAACTCCTAAATCACTCAACGGAGCCAACAAAGTCGACATAATTCCATTCCGGACCCGTCTTCACATAGTTTTGACTACGGTCCGGTTCCTAAGACTTAAACTCATAATTAGGGATTAAGTGTCCCAAAGCTCTCAGAATTTCATAGATAATCACTCCGGCATGTACCAATAGCAGAAATAAACATGGAGAAAGTAGTTATTAGTGTATCGGGGCTCTAACTCTTAAAACAACTGGCCGGGTCGTTACACTACAGTTGAGCCTGCCCTTGTGGATTTCATGACTGCGCCGGGATTGCAGGAGATCATGGGCCGTATGATGCGATTCATGGATACTATGACTCCGGGTGCACTACCCGCAGATGGGGCCTAGCCAGTTACAGAAGTAGAACTTGAGCCTGGGCTACGGACGGTGATCCGCAGAAGTTATTGGACATATGGACTAGCTACACCCTCTTATTTTTGAAGGTGAGCGTCATGAGGATGCTCAGGGTTTTATTGATAGGTACAGGGATAGATTGCACAACATGAGGATATTGGAGTCTGATGGGGTTGACTTCACTACTTTCCATCTAGAGGGCAGGGCCCGTAGATGGTGGCAGTCTTATTTTCCTTGCAGACCAGTGGGTTCATCTCCCATTACTTGGGGCCAGTTCACGCAGCTTTTCTTGGATATGTACATTCCACCCTCTGAGAGGGAAGAGCTACGGTATTAGTTTGAGCAGCTTGTGCAGGGTCAGATGTCGATGACCGATTATGAGGCGAGGTGCTCTGAGTTGTCCCGCCATGAACTTATGATACTTCCTACTGATAGTGCGAAGGTTTGTTGCAGGGTTACACTCTGGTATTAGGGCCAACATGGCCCGAGAGGTCGAGATGTGGACTTCTTATCAGCTGGTAGTGGAGATTGCTCGTAGGATTGATGGCTACCTTTTGATAGGTAGAGAGCAGGGACTGCAAGACAAGAGGGACCGATTCTACGGAGAGTTCAGAGGTACCTTGACTAGGGGCGGAGGCCAGTTCAGGAGGGTCCTGCTGGTGCCAGCCCAGCAGGCCCCCATATTCAACATTCCCACTACCTCCTCGAGGTGATCTAGTGAGGCCTTATTCAGTGCAATATCGGAGAGTTCTTATCGTCCACCAGCCATTCAGGGTTCCTCCGGTGGGTATTCTGGTCATTAGTGTTCTTCTAGTGCTTATTTCAGTGCCATGCCAGAGAGTTCATACTGCCCCCAGGTATTCAGGGTTCCTCTAGTAGGTATTCAGGCCATCAGGCCCAGTCTACAAGGCATCAGTCTATGGTACCGAGAGGTTGTTATGAGTGAGGAAATAAGGGTCACATGAAGGGGACCTTCCCCAGACTTTGGGACAAGGCAATGCAACAGAGTCATCAGCCTATGATCACGGCACCGGCTGTCCGGCCACCCAGAGGCGGAGGACAGGTTGGTAGGGGCTGTCCTAGAGGTGGAGGCCAGGCAGGGGGAGTTCAGCCAGCAACTGTTCGGTCAGGTGGAGTCCAGCCAGCCGGCGCTCCAGCCAGATTCTATGCTTTTCCGGCCACACCAGATGTATAGGACTCAGATTCCGTGATCACAAGTATTATTTCTGTCTGCGGTAGGGATGCTTCAGTATTATTTGATCTAGGGTCTACCTATTCATATGTATCTTCTCTGTTTGCTCTTTCTCTGGATATTCCTCGTGAGTCCTTAGGTACTCCTATTTATGTGTCCATTCCTGTGGGTGACTCTATGGTTGTGGATACGATCTATTGGTCTTGTGTGGTCACATTCTGTGTGTTCGAGACTAGAGCAGATCTTCTGTTACTTGATATGGCCGACTTTGAGGCCATCCTGGGCATGGACTGGTTATCTCCTAATCATGCCATCCTAGATTTCCATGCCAAGATTGTTACCTTAGCCATGCTCGAGTTGCTGAGATTGGAGTGGAGGGGTTCCTCAGTTAGTATAGCTAGTCGGGTTATTTCTTTTCTGAAGGCTCGACGTATGGTCGAGAAGGGTTATTTGGCGTATCTAGCTTATGTACGGGACACCACCGCAAAGTCTCCGACAATTGATTCAGTGCCAGTAATCCGAGAGTTTGCCGATGTGTTTCCTTCTGACCTTCCAGGCATGTCGCCAGATCGTGATATTGATTTTTCATTGACTTGGCTCCAAGAACCTAGCCTATATCTATTCCACCGTACCATATGGCTCCGAAAGAATTGAAATATTTGAACGAACAACTTGTGTAGTTGCTAGCTAAGGGCTTTATCCGGCTAAGTGTATCACCTTGGGGTGCACTAGTGTTTTTTCTGAAGAAGGAGGGTGGGACTATGTAGATGTGCATTGACTACCGCCAGTTGAACAAAGTTACCATCAAGAACAAGTACCCGTTGCCGCGCATCGATGATTTGTTTGACCAGTTGCAGGGTGTTAGGGTGTTTTCTAAGATTGATTTGAGACCGGGGTACCATCAGTTGAAGATTTGGGACTCAGATGTCCTGAAGGCTGCCTTCCGTACTAGATATGGTCATTATGAGTTTCTTGTGATGTCCTTTGGCTGGACTAATGCCCCATCGACATTTATGGATTTGATGAACATGGTGTTCAGGACTTATATTGATTTCGTTGTCATTCTCTTCATTGATGATATCTTGATCTACTCACGTAGCCTGGGGGAGCACGAGCACCATTTGAGAGTAGTGCTCCAGACCTTGCGAGAACAGAAGCTATATGCTATGTTCTCCAAGTGTGAGTTTTGGTTGGATTCTATGGCGTTCTTGGGGCATGTTGTACAGGAGAGGGATCAAGGTGGATCCTAAGAAGATTTAGGTGGTTCGGAGTTCGCCTCGTCCTACTTCAGCGACAAATATTAGGAGTTTCTTGGGATTGGCAAGTTATTATCAGTGGTTTGTGGAGGCTTTTCATCCATTGCAACACCTCTGACTAGATTGACCCATAAGGGTGCACCGTTCCGATGGTCCGACGAGTGTGATGTGAGTTTTCAGAAGCTCAAGACGGCTTTGACCATAACACTAGTTCTAGTGTTTTCTTGCGGTTTGGGGATGTACACAATTTATTGTGACGCTTCACGCATTGGCTTGGGATGTGTATTGATTCAGGAGGGATGATTTATTGCATATGCTTCATGTCAGCTAAAGATTCATGAGAAGAACTACCCCGTGCATGATTTGGAGTTGGCAACGATTGTTCATGCTCTTAATATTTGAGGCATTACTTGTATGGAGTGTCTTGTGAGGTCTATGCAGACCACCACGATTTGTAGCAATTATTCAAGCAGAGGGATCTTAATTTGAGGCAGCGTATATGGCTTGAGTTACTGAAGGACTATGACATCACCATCCTTTATCATCCGGGTAAGGCAAATGTGGTCGCATATGCCTTAAACAGGAAGGCAGAGAGTATGGGTAGCTTGGCATTCATTTCAGTAGAGGAGAGTCCACTAGCTTTAGACATTCAATCCTTGGCTAACAAACTTGTGATGCTGGACATTTCAGAGCCCAGACGAGTCCTTGCATGTGTTGTTGCTCAGTCTTCACTATTGGGGCAGTCAAGGCTCAGATGATTCGCATTTGGCAGTTCTCAAGGAGATGATACTACAGGGTGGTGCCAAGGAAGTTTCTATTGGCGAGGATGGTGTTCTGCGACTTCAGGGTCGCATATGTGTTCCTAATGTTGATGGCCTAAGGGAGAGGATTCTAGAAGAGACACATAGTTCGCGCCATTATATGCATCCAGGTGCTACAAAGATATATCGTGATCTGGGATAGCATTATTGGTGGCGGCGGATGAAGAAGGACATAGTGGAGTATGTAGCTAGGTGCCTAAATTTCCAGCAGGTTAAGTATGAGCACTAGAGGCCAGGAGGCCTACTCCAGCAAATGACTATACCTGAGTGGATGTGGGAGTGCATCATTATGGAATTCGTAGTTGGTTACCACAAACTTTGTGGAAGTTTGATGCAGTTTGGGTTATTGTTGACAGGTTGACCAAGTAGGCACACTTCATTCCAGTAGCCACTACTTACACTTAAGAGAGGTTGGCCTAGATCTACATTCGGGAGATAGTTCGGTTGCACGGTGTGCCTATGTCCATCATATCAGTTAGAGGTCCTCAGTTCACTTCGCATTTCTGGAGAGCTGTACAGAGTGAGTTGGGCACCCGTGTAGAGCTCAGCATAACATTCCATCCACAGACTGTCGGGAAGTCTGAGCGAACAGTCTAGATATTTGAGGACATGCTCAGGACACGTGTGATCGACTTTGGAGGGCAGTGGGATCAGTTCTTGCCCTTGGCCAAGTTTACTTACAACAACAATTATTAGTCCAGCATTGAGATGGCTCCATTTGAGGCCTTATATGGTCGGTGATGTCGTTCTCCCATCGGATGGTTTGAGCTTTATACGGTACTGATTTGGTAAAAGATGCCTTGGAAAAGGTAAGGTTGATTTAGGAGAGACTACGCACGGCACAGTCTGACAGAAGAGTTACGCGGATCAAAAGGTGCGTGATGTATCATTTATGGTCGGCGAGAAGGTTCTCTTGAAGGTCTCGCCAATGAAGGGTATCATGAGGTTCGGGAAGAAGGGAAAGTTGAGCCCAATGTTTATAGGTCCATTTGAGGCATTGAGGCGACTTGGAGAGGTTGCTTATGAGCTTGCTCTACCTCCCAACTTATCAGGTGTTCATCTAGTTTTTCACGTATCTATGCTCTAGAGGTACCACACTGACTTATCTCATGTGTTACACTTCAGTACCATTCAGCTAGATAAAAGATTGGGCTACGAGGAAGAGCCAACTACTACTGTTGACAGGCAGGATCGCCAGTTGAGGTCCAAGAGGGTTTACGCAGTGAAGGTCCAGTGGAGGAGCCAACCAGTCGAGAAGGCGACTTGGGAGCCCGATGAGGACATGCAGAGCAGATATCCACCCTTGTTCAGCACTCCAGGTATGATTCTAGACCCCTTCGAGGACGAACGTTTGTTTAAGAGGTGGAGAATGTAATGACCCGACCGGTACTTTTTCTTTCTCGAACCTCGTGCCCTTAAATAAGACTTCTCGTACTTGATTTTATTGATTTATTACTTGTGGGGATGGTTGGTTCGGGATTTGGAAGAGTTTGGGCTTGAATTGGAAAACTTGGTTCCTTAAGGTTGGCTTAAAATGCCAAGTTTGACTTCGGTCAACATTTTGAGTAAACGACCTCGGAATCAGGATTTGAGTGTTCCAATAGGTTTGTATGATGATTTCGGACTTGGGCGTATGTTCATAAAGGGTTTCGGATGACCCGGGAGCATTTCAATGCCAAATAGTGAAAGTTGGATTCTTGAAGCTTTTAGGAGTCCTATAAATGTGGTTTTGAACGTGTTTGGTGATATCGAGGTCCAAAAAAAATTTCAATACCGAGAATAGTTCTTTAATGTCATTTAAAACTTGCACGCAAAATTTGGTATTATTTCGAGTAGTATAAGTATTTTCGGCACGTTGGAGGTGGATTGAAGAACTTAAAGTTCATAAGTTTGATTAAATTGGTTTTAGGGTGTGATTCTTAGTTTTAATGTTTTTTCGGGTGTTCCGAAGGTTCGGGCGAGTCCTATTATGATTTTGAACTTGTTGGTATGTTTAGACGGGGTCTCGAGGGCCCTGAATTCCATTCGAACGTCGCGCGAGTCGAGTCCAAGCTCAAAATGAGCTGTTGGTGCACCAGTTCTGATGCGACCGCACCTGCGGTTGGGTAGCCGCAGGTGCGAGCTCCCAGGTGGGGGAAAAGCTGCACAAATGCGGCCCAAGAGCGGAGCCCAGGTTCTGCAGATGCGGTCCCTTTTTCCACAGCAGCGGAACCGCAGGTGCGTTCACCTGTCCGCAGGTGCGATCCTAGCCGGTCTTGCCCCTTTCCGCAGATGCGGACAGTGGTCTGTAGAAGTGAGACCGCAGGTGTGGCCCACGCGCCGCATGTGCGAAAATCGCTGAAAGCAGTGGCCTTCATTTAGTATGGGAGTTTGTCATTTTTGACTCACTTCACTCAATATTTGGGAGATTTGAGAGCTTCAAAAGGGGGGATTTCAACCTATCTTTGTGAGATAAGTAATTCCTACATAATGTGAGTTTAATACATGGTTTATGGGTAGATTACAACATGTAAATTAGTTAAAATTATGGGTTTATAGTGAAACCTAGGGTTTTGAAAAAATAAGATTTAACCACGAAATTTATTATGGAATCTAGTTAAAATCACATATTCTTGATCCTAAGGTTATGGGTAACGATTTCCTTCGAAAATTTTCGGAATCCGGGCACGTGGGCTCGGGGGGTAAATTTTAGGAATCTTGTAATTTGGATTGGGTAATCACTCTAATAGTGGAAGTGTGAACTTTGGAGCTTATATTGATTAGTTTTTACCCTATTTGGATGGTTTTGGATTGTCCAGCTCCTGTTTGAGGGTTTGAGAGCATTCTTGAGCTCAGAAGTAAGCTTTGGGGCAAGGTAAGTCTCCTTTCTAACCTCGTAAGAGGGAATTATCCCCATAAGCGAAGTAATTAAATATGTGTTCCTAATTTTGGGGTTTTTAAAAGGTTAAACATCATTTTACCTGTCCGTTAAAGAAAACTTGACTTTTTGGCTTTCTTGATGAATTCTTGATTGACTATTTGATGTGTTTATTTATTTTTGACCGTGTCGCATGTATGATTCGCAAGCGAGGTAATAGATGCATTATGGTTTGCGCCGTTCGATCCTCTGGCAGTGCACATTTTATTATTTTGTTGGATCGGCCATACGACCTCTGTATTATTTGCGCATACTATTTGCTTGGTACTTTCTGTGATTTGAACTGCTTTAAATATCTTGAAACATAAATTGTTAACTGAAATTTTAATTACACTTCCTGTTTCTATCTGTTATTTATTCATGACATCCATGCTTAGCCTCACACATAATTATATTATTCTGGCCCTGGTAAGTGTCAAGTCGACGCCTCATCACTACTTCTTCGAGGTTAGACTAGGTACTTACTACGTACATATTGTTTATGTACTCATACTACGCTTCTGTACTTAATTATACAGGATCTGAGGTAGGTGCATCTAGCTATCCGCCCGGTGTGCGTTCTTGATACTTGACCGAGATTCCACGGTGAGCTGCCCCTTCCTGATGTCGTTCACAGCGTGCCAGAGTCTCTCTTTTGTTATTTGCTGTCTATTCTGTTTCAGGCAGTATGGTAGCTATATTCTTTTGTACATTCTACTAGATGCCCACATACTTGTGACACCAGTTCCTGGCACACACATTGGTAGACTATTCTTTTGGAGTGTAATCACTTAATTATGACTTCTTTTGGTTATTTCAGTTTAAATTACCTAAGTTATTCGTAATTTATCAAACGCTATAAATTTTGAGTTAACTAAAACTTTAGGAACGTTTAAGAAAATAAATGGACCCATTAGTTGATTAGTGTTGGATTGCCCAACACCGGTGTTGGGCGCCATCGCGACCTAAAATGGAAATTGGGTCGTGACAACAAGCTCGACTTATTGATTTCAGAATTCACCAGTCTATCAAGGTAATCGGTGGATGTTTTTCAAAGTGTCCTCCAAAATACAATTTTAGCATGTGACCATTTACCTTAAACTTGTCTCCTCCATTCTTCTGAATTTCAATTGTCCCATATATTATAACATTGTAAGGACCTGTCCACCTGGATTTTAATTTTCCTGGGAATAACCTGAGTCGGTTATTGTAAAGAAGTACCTGATCTCCAACTTTGAAACTCTTTGGTCGGATCAACTTGTCATGCCATATTTTTGTTTTTTCTTTGAAAATTTTAGCATTTTCATAGGCTTCCAATCTCATTTCTTCCAATTCATAAACCTGAATAAATCGCTTTTTACCAGCGGGGGTTAAATCAAAGTTCAGTGCTTCCAATGCCCATAAAACTTTGTGTCTAATTCTACGGACAAATGACAAGTTTTTCCAAATAATAATCTATATGGTGATGTTCTAATTGGTGTTTTGAAAGTCGTTCGGTATGCCCATAATGCATCATCTAATTTTAAAGCCTGTCTTTTCTTGAGATTCCAACCGTTTTTTCAAGAATTCTATTTAACTCGCGGTTGGGAACCTCAAATTTCCCTTCAGTTTGAGCATGATATGGTGTTCCTGTTTTGTGAGACACATTATATTTTGACAGTAAAACATAAAATTGCCTATTGATGAAATGAGTTCCTTGGTCACTAATGATGACTCGCGGTGTGCCAAATCTGGTAAAAGTATTTTTTTAAGAAAATTTCACACTGTACGAGCATCATTCTTTCTTGTGGGAATGGCTTGAACCCATCTTGACACGTAATCCACAACCACAAGGATATATTCAAAAGAGTGAGAAGAAGGAAAAGGACCCATAAAATCTATTCCCCAAACATCAAATATTTCACATACTTGTAATGATTGCATTGGCATCTCATCTCTCTTAGTGATATTACCTATTCTCTGACACCCACCACATTGTGCTACATATGCTCGGGCATCTTTAAAGAGTGTAGTCTAGAAGAATCCGTCTTCTAAAACTTTAAAAGCCGTTCGATTTGATGCATAGTGTCCTCCAATTGCTCCATCATGACAGTGATATAGAATTTTATTCATCAGGTACACACCTTCTAATGATATTATATGCACAATGTTTAAATAAGGTTCATCCCACAGATAATACTTTGCATCATATATAAACTTTTTTCTTTGATAGTAAGAGAAATCTTGCGGTATCCACTTTCCAACCAAGTAGTTCCCGATATCTGCAAACCAGAGTGGTTGAGTCACGGTTGTGTCAACTGAAAAAATATGTTCATCAGGAAATTCTTCTTTTATCTCACTAAAATCAAGGGGAGGATTTTCTAATCTAGAGAAATGGTCAGCTACTTGGTTCTCAGTCCCTCTTTTGTCCTTTATCTCAAGGTCAAATTCTTGCAGAAGTAAAATCCATCTTAATAATCTAGGTCGAGCATCTTTCATAGCTAAGAGGTATTTTAAAGCTGCATGATCAGTAAAAACAGTAACTTTGGTTGCTATAAAAAAGGAGCGAAACTTATCAAATGCAAACACTACTGCTAGTAACTCTTTTTCTGTCGTGGCATAATTCACTTGAGTCTCACTCAATGTCCTACTAGCATAGTAAATGGGACGGAAAACCTTATTCTTTCTTTGGACTAAAACAGTTCCAACCGCTGTATCACTAGCATCATATATGACCTCAAAAGGTTGGTTCCAATCGGGAGACACCACAATAGGTGTTGTTGATAACTTTTCCTTAAGGGTTTCAAACGCTTTCACACAGTCACCTGAAAAATCAAACTTAATGTCTTTCATCAAGAGGGTAGTCAGCGGTTTTTAAATCATTAAGAAATCTTTTATGAATCGTATGTAAAAACCTGCAAGACCTAGAAAGCTCCTAATGTCTTTCACAGTTGTGGGAGGGGGTAATCCTGCTATAAAATTAATTTTAACCTTAATCAACTTCCCTTTGGTAGTGATTTTATGTCCTAAAACAATTCCTTCCGTAAACATAAAATGATATTTTTCCCAATTAAGAAATAAGTTTGTTTATTCACATTGTTTAAGAACTAAGGTCAAGTGGTTAAGACAATCCTTATATGTTTTTCCAAAGAGTGTAAAAATCATCCATAAAAATTTCAAGAAATTTGTTAGTCATGTCAGGAAAAATTGTCGACATGCAACACTGAAATGTAACAGGGGCGTTGCATATACCAAATGTCATTCTCCTATAGGCATATATTCCATGATGGCATGTGAATGTTGTCTTATCTTGATCTTCTGGGGCGATTGGTATCTGATTATATCCTGAGTAGCCATCAAGAAAAAGTAAAAAAACATATCCAACAATTCTTTCCAACATTTGATCAATAAACGACGAAGGAAAATGATCTTTTCTAGTGGCATCATTAAGACGTCTGTAATCAATACAGACTCTCCATCCTGTAACAATCCTTGTAGGTATGAGCTCATTATTTTTATTTTTTATAACTGTCATACCTCCTTTTTAGGTACTACCTGAATGGGACTTACCCACGAGCTGTCAGAAATGGGGTATATAATACCTGCTGCCAACAACTTTACGATTTCTTTTTTCACTACTTCCTGCATTGCTGGATTCAATCATCTTTTCTGCTGGACTATTGGCTTGTGGCTATCGTCCATGAGGATTCTGTGTGTACAAATAGCCGAACTAATCCCTTTAATATCTTTTACAGTCCACCCCAAGGCTCCTTTGTGTGCTTTCAATACTTTAATCAAACTATTTCTTGTTCTACAGTAAAAGGAGATGAAATAATTACTAGAAATAATTCTTTCTCAAGATAAACATATTTCAAATGGGAAGCGAGAGTTTTGAGTTCTATTTTTGATTGAACTTCTTCGGATTTCATCTTTTCTTCCTCTGAATCTTTGTCCAATATTTCAGCTTCTCTTCTGATTGTGGGATCATCATCATGTGTGGTACCTGATTTGATCAAGCATCTTTCCATTGAATAAAATTAATTGATCATCTTTGAATTCATCTGCAAGATAACTAATCATGTCAATTGAAAAACATAAAGATGATGTTTCATCCCCTGAATATCTTAATATCTTTTGCATATCAAAGATGAACCTTTCTTCATCAACTCTCAAAATTAGTTGTCCTTGATGAACATCTATAATTGCTCTTCCTGTAGCAAGAAATGGTCTTCCTAAAATTATTGGTTCATCAGGACATTCTTTCATTTCAAGCACTATAAAATCTATAGGGAAAACAAACTTATCTACTCTTACAAGTACATTTTCAATTATTCCCTTAGGTTTCTTAGTACTTTGATCTGCAAACTAAAGAGAAACACTTGTGACTTTTATTTCACCAAGATCTAACTTTTTAAAGATAGAAAATGGCATCAAATCTATTGAAGCTACCGAAACACAAAGTGCTTTTTCAAAATATACTCTTCCCAAAGTGCATGGAATTGTAAAACTGCCTGGATAGCCAAGTTTTTGTGGTAGCTTATTTTGAAGTATATCACTGCATTTTTATGTAAGCATTACTATAGAAACTTCTTCTAATTTTCTTTTATTTGACAAAATTTCCTTTAAAAATTTGGCATATGAAGGCATTTGTAACAAAGCATCAGTTTGAAAGGAATATTGATGTGAAGTTGTTTTAAAATCTCCAAGAATTTTACAAATTGGCTGTCAAGATTTTCTCTTTTCATTTTTTGTAGAAAGGGAATTGTCACAGGGAGAGGAGTCAATTTTTCAATATATTTTTCTTCTTTTTTCTTGACTTTTTTCTCTTCTGATGGTTCAAAGGGTGTTTCAATATTCTTACCCTTGTCTAGCTGTTGTCTTGATTGGTCTGCATAGGGTTCATCTAGCTCCTTACCTGACCGTAAGGTGATGGCCTTATGGTGCTCTTTTGGATTTTTTTTCTGTATTACTTGGTAAGGGATCTTGAATCTTTTCTGACGCAAGAGTTTCCAGTTGGCTCAATCGAATTTCTAAAGTTTTAAGGGTGGAATTCTGACTCTCCATCTTTTCATCAGTGGCCTTAATATACTTGTACATAAGGTCATCAAGACTTGGATGAGCTTGTTGAGGCCTTTGTTAATATGGGGCTACCTGCTGATAAGCTTTAAAATTCAATTGCCCTCTGTTTTGGTTCTGATATCCAGGTGAACTCTGTAGAGGTTGCTTCTGAAAGTTTTGAGAGTTTTCGGCACCATTTGGATTGCTTCACTGGAATCCAAGATGTTAATGTGTCATTAGACTTCCAAAAGGGTAAGATTTGTAGCCGATAATATTGACTTGTTCATAATTTTGATGGATTGCTTGGCATTCATGGTTTAGATGATTTCCTCCACACATGTCACAAACTTCAGACTGATTTGGTTTTTGTGTATTCACCTGAAAAGATTCAAACTTTTATGCCAAAGAAATAATATGTTGTGTTAGTGTATTTAAAACATCTGCCTGATTTACTGTAGCATCCTTCTTGATAATTACACGCTCATATGGCCATTGGATGACATTCTCAGAAATTTCATTCAACAATTGCGATGCCTCTTCGGTGTTTTTTCCCATTACAGAACCTCCTGCAGCTGCATCTATCACATTTCCGGAAGAGGGTTTTAGCCCGTGGTAAAAAATATACAACTACATATGTTCAGGAATGTCATTATGTGGACATTTCTTAACATTGCCTTTAACCTTTCACAAGCTTGATAAAGTGACTTTGTATCAGTCTGCAAGAAATTAGATATGTCTTGTCTTAATTTTGTGGTTTTAGCAGGGGAAAAGCATCTTTTTTAAAATTTCTGAGCCATTCAGTCCCATGTGGTAATTGATCCTTGAGACAAACTTCGTAACCAAGTCTTAGCATCTCCTTTTAAAGAAAAGGAAATAGCCTTAACTTGATTGATTCAGGGAATACTCCATTATACTTACCTGTTTTAACTAGTTCCAGAAAATCAATTAAATTACTATGTGGATCTTCATTTGAATCTCCAGTAAAGATACAAGATTGTTGGATCGTTTGAATTAGGTCGGTCCCACTTTTAAAGTTGTTGGCTGCCACTGGGGGCTTCCTGGTACTAGATTCATAGTTGAAGTGGTTTGATCTAGCATAATACCTACGGATTTTGTTTGCTGGGCTTGGCGCCACTTCATCAAACTGATCCTCTATTTGGACTGGTGGTGGTACTCCACGTTGGTTGATATTTCCTACTTCCTGATTCTCCATTCCTTCAGAAGTTATTGTTGGAGAAGACGTTTGTCCTTTCCTGCGCGATCGAAGAGATCTTTCAATTTCACGATAGTAACTTGCCAACTCTTTTGTAGAAGAGCGGGTCATAAATTATTTGAAATTCATAAAGAAAATAAAATTAGTTCCTAAAGTAACAATAGCAATAAACAACAACAACAACAACAACAACAACAACAACAATAATAATAATAGTAGTAATAATAATAATAATAATAATAATAATAATAATAATAATGATAATAATAATAAGAATAATAATAATAAGAATAATAATAAAAATAAATTTAAAAAAATTGCAAAGCTGATAAACAAAATAGGTGTTAAAGCAAAAAGTATTAGTACAATAAATTTTTTATTTATAGATAATACTAATATTATACGACACTTGAAATAAAACAGATATATAAAAATGACGCAAAAAGTAAACTGTGACAAGAAAATATAATATTATTCAAAGTAATAGTGTTAATACTCGTGATAGTATCTAAAATTGCAACGATAATATATGTATAGTGTGTGAGACTGTGAAAGTATTGATTATAATGCTTTTTTTTTTGTTAATAAAATACTGACAATAGTCTAATTGTTGTAGATATATTAAGGGATTTAATAAAAATAGTTGGTAGTGGTTATAATGAGAAAGAGAAATAAAACGATACTATTACTATAACTATGATTGAGTAAAAAATGTTATTATTAATATAAAAGTAATAGTTAAGTGCAATTTAGGAAACACCGATAAAAATAAGAAAAATCTTAGAATAATAACTTCTCAAATTAGTAATAAAATATTTAATCTGAAGTAGATGTATGTCAATCCCCGGTAACGACGCCAAAATTTGACGAGGCCAATGCGTATAAGATTTTGCTACTCGTACTCTGTCAAATTCTAGTATAATTTATGATATCGTCCCACAGAGATTGGAGAATCTAGCTACTATTTGAGAGAATCAAATTGATAAAGTTTTGTTTGTTGAAAATTTAAATTGCTTAAGTTGAAACAAAATAACTTTCGGAAGATTTATATTTAAAAAGAGTTGGGAATCATTGAATTCACTCGATAAAGGGGTAATAATAAAATATTAGCTTCGACATGTATTTCTCTTAGAAATAAGTGCTTATTGCTAATACAATTATATTTTACTCACTAAGAAATAATTAATTAATAACACTCCGCGTGGTTATGTAAATCAATTGATATATGACTTGTGATGATTAAACTGAAATAATTTTCTTGCCTGAATTGTGCTAATAGATAGCAAAAACCTCTTGCGATTACTTTTTACTAAAAATAAATAATCTTGTCAACTACAACTCCTCCGTGAAAATTAGAATGGAATTAAGCAAGATTACAAACTTAGAATGATAGCTTAATAAGAATTACTCTCACTCTATTATACCCAATATTTATCATATATTAATTTTGCTTCGTAAGAATTACAAAATGGACATACAACTAACTTTGGAGAATAAATAGATAGAAGTGATAATAATTAATTAAAGCTAATATTCCAACATAATATTGAAATATAAGTAGAATTGAGATTAATATTATAACGATATCGAGCTTCATCAACTATCCCAACAAAAGAGATTATTCCATTATGGAACATTCAAATCTCACAAAGAAAGAAATTCTTAAAATACTATCAACACTCTTAGAAAATTCAAAGACAACAAAAGGAAAGTGAAAGAAGTAAAGAAAGAAACAAAGACCAAAGCTAGAGAAACAGTTGTTAATTAGGCACGTTTGATCTCCCCCTTCAACAGAAATATGACATCCTATTTATAGAAACAAATCCCATAAGATGCCATGTTACCTCATGCCTATTTTCCCATGATTCCTCGTGCTTCTTTTGCCATGATGCCTCGTGATCTCTTTTTATTTCCTTTATTTGCTTTATCATGATATTTTTATTTCCTACAAGATACTATTAGAAAATATAGAGAATTGACATATATATATATATATATATATATATATATATATATATATATATATATATATATATATATATATATATATATATATATATATATATATATATATATATATATTATACTTAAAATAATTTATTTTTAAGTATATAATGTATGAATATTTTACAGTCATCACCAACAGAAACTATATTCCACTGTTTACATTCCTTAATGTTTAATCCTCCATATTTTTGGGGTGTACAGACCTTTTGTTGTAACGACCCGACCGGTCGTTTAGCGTTACCGGACCCCGTTCCCCTAAATGAAACTTCCCATAGCGGCTTATTGTGATTTGAATTGCGGGGGCGGATGGTCCGGGTTTCAGAAGTGTTTAGAGCAATATTGGAACACTTGGTTCCTTCAGGTTGGCCTTTAAGGCCAAGTTTGACTTCGGTCAACATTTTTAGTAAACGACCTCGGAATCGAGTTTTGACGGTTCCGTAGCTTCGTATGATGATTTCGGACTTGGGCGTATGTTTGGAATGGGTTTCAGATGACCCGGGAGCGTTTCGGCGCCCAATATTGAAATAAGAGTTCATTAAGTTCCTACTGTGGGTTGGGACGTATTTTTGAGTTATCGAGGTCCGAACGGAATTTCGAGACCAGGAATAGTTCCGTTATGTCATTTATGACTTGTCTGCAAAATTTGGTGTCATTCCGAGTAGTATAGGTCGATTCGGCGCGTTGTTAGCGAAGTCTAGAAAACTTGAAGTTCCTAAGTTCGGTTCTAGGGGTTTTGAGGTGTGATTTTGAGTTTTAGCATTGTTTTGAGTGTTCCGAAGGCTCGAGCGAGTCCGTATTATGATTTTGGACTTATTGGTATATTTGGACGGGGGCTCGAGTGGGCCCAGGTGCCTTTCAGACACCACACGAGGCCAAAAACCAGCTGAAATAGCTGATGGTGCACCTGTTCTGGTGTGACCGCAGGTGCGGTTGCCCAGCCGCAGGTGCAACCCCCAGCGGGAAGCCCATTTCTCGCAGGTGCGGAGCTGCAAGTGCGATCTCCTCTCCGCAGGTGCGGGCTCAGGTTTCCTCGTCCATTTCCGCAAGTGCGAGCCTTTGCTTGCAGATGCGAGACCGCAGGTGCGGTCTTTGAGCCGTAGGTGCGGTACCACTGTTAGGCAGTGTGTTTCTTTAAAATACGGGATTCTTCATCGTCTCTTCATTCCTTCCTCCATTAAAACACTTTGAGAGCTTGGGAAAAGGGCTCCACGACCCAACCACTGTGAGGTAAGTAAATTCTACCCCAAAGCTAGTTTAATTCATGAATTCTTAGTTAAGTTAACCTTCTTAATTAGTAGAAATCAAGAATTGGGTAGTAACCTAGGGCTTTGGGGAATTTAGGAAAAATTACCCGTGCATTAGCTATGAAATCAAGTAAAAATCATGTATTAATGATCCTTAGGTTATGGGTGAGTGGTTCCTTCGTGAACTTTCGGAATCCGAGCGTGCGGGCCTGGGGTGAATTTTGGGATTTCTTCAAGAATGATGAATTTACTAAATAAGTAGGAGAATTTCCATACTTTGAGCATAAATTGATGTATTTGTATAAGATTTGGCTCGTTTCGAGTCCTCGAGTGTAGAGTTCGGAGTTTTGGGCGCGTTCTTGGTCCAGGGAGTAGATTCGACACGAGGCGAGTCTCCTTTCTAACCTTGTAAGAGGGAACTGTCCCCTAGGTGCTTTAAATGACTATGTGCTAATGTTTGTGGGGGCTACGTACGCGCAAAGTGATGAGAGTCCGTTCATAGCGACTATCATTGTTATGTCTGGGTAGTTAGTCCTACACCATGCCTTATGTTTTCCTTGAAATGAATTATATGCTTAGTGAATTAATGTTACATGCGGCTTGTTTCCCTGAAATCATGGAATTTATGTAATTTTAAGGAATTGTTCACGAAAAGTAATTTACAAAGAATAAATGTGTGGATTGTGTGTTCATGTGACCGCTTCGCAATTTACATTCCGCTAGCGGAGTGTTATTTCCCCCACTCTCATGGGAGCGGACCGTATGCCACGGTGAGATTGAAAGATATATTATGGTTCGGGCTGTTCGACCCTCGGCAGTGCACATATATGATCATTATGATGGCTCAGGCCGGTTTTCCTTATCCCGTATGTGCATGCTAAATTGTTAATGATTCTTTTATGGATTTTGAGTGGTTAGATATATTTTTAAAGGAAAGAAAAGAATAATGAAGTAGAAATTGTACATTTACTTCCAGTATTTATTTGAACTATTGTTATTTTTAAATGTTTACTGTTTTTATCCTCGTAGTATGTCTGTTACTGATATTATATCCTGCTTAATCATTTTGTAGGACCTTAGTGAGTGTCAAGTCGACCTCTCGTCACTACTTCTTCAAGGTTAGGCGGGATACTCACTAGGTAAATATTTGTTTATGTACTCATGATACTCTTCTATACTTAATTGTGCAGGTTCTGAGGCTGGTGCATCTGGTTATCAGACCAGAGCTTGCTTTTGATCATAGTTGGACCTGACTTCACGGTGAGCTGCTTCTCCTGATGATCCTCGGCATCACCATGGAGTTTTCTTTTGTTTACTTCCCGTTTATTTCTTTCAGACAGTGGGACTGTATATTATATCTTTTGTATATTCTGTTAGTATGCCCGTAGGACTTGTGACACTAGTTCCTGGCACACACGTAGTGGTTATTATGGTTTGCGGGTCTCTCTCTCTCTCTCTCTCTCTCTCTCTCTCTATATATATATATATATATATATATATATTGGCTAACACCTCTTTAGGGCTGCTTTTGGTTAAAAATGGCTTACTATATTTTTCAATTAATGTCTTGAACTTTAAAACTTGGCACGTGTTGGGATGTTTAATCAAATATGGAAAAATCCTTAGTAATCTTAGTGTGGGCTTGCCTAATCCCGGTGTTGGGCGCCATCACGACCTGAGTGAGTATTTTGGGTCGTGACATTTGCCATGCTACCAATGATATCTTCCCATGGTCTATTGAATTCCCCATAAGTAATCTCTACATATTCTGTCAATGCTTTTAAACGTAATTTCTGGCCAAATGAATGTTGCTCCCTGTATTGGTAAAAATATGTATTACACGTGGAATAAATTGAGTGAATGATGAAGCAAGCCACATGGATCGATGGAAGAGCGACAACTGAATAAAAGTTTAGAAAGAGATGCAGAACAAAGAGATATGAGATAAACACCTACGAGGTGATTAGAAATGCGTGCTCGAATCTATTTGAAGAGGTACAGAGACACGGTCAAAATGAATTAGGGCTAAAAAGAGGGCAGATTCATAGATCTTCAATCAATGAGTTTAATCTTCACGCAACAGTTACGATTACCTATTGTAACGTTTCATTAATGATATAAATGCTCAATCATAAAGAGGAGTAGACGTTGTACTAAGAAATTCCCTATAAGGGAATAAAATACTACTTGTAGGGACACATTCTGATCATTGTTGAAATATACTTTACAATCTTGTGCTCTTATTATTTCCTATTCTAAAATTCTGATTTCCATATTGTTTTCGCTAATTCTATTGATTATCAGAAACCCGAGTACTTCTTAAAATAAGCTTTGGCTAAGAATCCGATTCTTTGGTTAAACAAATTGGTTCCGTTACCGGGAAATATGATAATCCTTTTTACTTTCTAAATTATCCTTACTGAATCATGTCGAACGCCAACGAAAACAACCAACAGGCAACAGGAATTCCAACTCCATTGCCTCAGGGAACCACACGTGGTTCAAGGGAACAAACCCCGGAAAGATCCACGACTCACAACAATGACCAGCTTGGAAATGAACAAACATGAGAGCAAGACACTATGAATCAAAGAGTTGCTGAATATGTGAATGAAGATCTCCAGGCTTTCATGAGGGGGCTATCAACTATACCGCCAACACCTCCTCCAAACAATGCTGCAACATTGGAAAATACACAATCAGGACTAGCTAATTTCGGAAGTGGAGGCATTCCAAGCAAATCCCTCGAAGGGAGACCATGTATGACTAGTAATTCAGATTTGCAATCTTTAATACTAACCTTGCAGAAACAGGTGAAGGAACAAAACTGTCGTATCGAGCAAATTCCTGGCGTACCACCTGTCATCAAAGGGATTGATATTGATTAATATTATCAACAACCATGGGAGCCAAGTGTTGCACCTTTGCCGATTCCTAAAAAATTCAAAATGTCCGATATACCAAAATATGACGGAACAACTGATCCACGTGACCATGTCACTGCATTCACCACAGGAGTAAAAGGCAACGACCTAACCAACCAAGAGATCGAGTCTGTGCTGGTCAAAAGTTTGGGGAGATGCTCACCAAAGGAGGACTAACATGGTATTCTCTCTTACCCGAAAATTCTATTGACTCTTTTGCTTGAGCTTGCAGATTCGTTTATAAAAGCACATTTTGGTGCACAAAAAGTAGAAAAGTGAATGGAAGACATATTCAAGGTAAAACAGGGAGATACAGAGTTGCTTCAAGAATTTGTAGACATATTCCAACAGGAAAGGATGTTGTTACCTAAAGTACCTGACAACTGGGCAGCTATGGCATTTGCGAGCAACTTGAACGAGAAAAGCTCTGAAGCTACAAGGAGACTCAAAGAAAGTTTGCAAGAATTCCCAGCCACAACGTGGAATGATGTTTATAACAGGTACAATAGCAAATTACGAATCGAAGATGATACCATAACTCGATATAAGGCAGAAGAAAGGACGAGTTCAAGGCGATCAGAATCAGAAAAGAGAACTGGTAAAAATAGGTACGAGCCATATATGGGACCTTTGGGATGGGAAGCTCGTTCCAAATTTGAAAACGCATAGCCTGATCATACACCATCAAATAGTGATTCAAGTTCATCATCATCAAGATCCAGAAATGATCGAGAGGAACAAAATAGAGGCAATAACACAAATGCAATAATTGGAGACTATAACTTCAATGTAAGTACTTCCGAGCTAATTGTTGTGTTGAGAAATATGGGAGATAAAGTTCGTCGGCCCAAAGAGATGAGATCGAATCCAAATAGAAGGAACCCAGACTTCTGGTGTGAATTCCACAATGATCACGGGCATAGAACATCAGACTGCAGGTTATTACAAGGTGAGGTAGAACAATTATTGAAACATGGCTATCTAACAGAATTTTTTTAGTGAAAAAGGTAAGCAGGAAATATATGAAGAACAAGCAGGAGCCCCCAAAACCACCATCTCCAAAGAGAACAATAAATGTGATAAACGGCGGAGAAGAGGTTAATGGCGTAACCTATACTGCAGCAAGATATACAACGAAGTTCACAATAACTCATGGGAAGCGAACTCGTGAAACTTGGAGGATCGTAGTATCGCGTTTGACGATGCCGATGCTGATGGGTTACTAGTCCCTCATAACGATGCGCTGGTAATATCTTTACTTATACATGACACCAATGTGAAACGAGTATTGATTGATCCAGGTAGCTCGGTGAATATTATTTTGTTGAGAGTTGTGGATGAGATGCTCATGGCAGACCGTGTAATCCCAAAAGCATGTTCATTATCCGAGTTCGATAACCCTACTATCATAACAATGGGAGAAATTGAGTTATGTACTTATGTAGGAGGCGTCATCAAGAAACAAAATTTCAAGTTATTGAAGCGGACATGGCCTATAATGTAATTATGGAAAGGTCATGGTTCATGACATGTACGTTGTACAATCCACTCTACATCAGGTTATCAAATTCCCTTCAAAATGGGGAATTCAGCAGATTCGAGGGAATCAACCAATTTTGAGGAATATCAATTCAGTGATACACTCGAATAAAAAAAAGCGGAAGTAGAACTAAAAGACACGGGAGCAGCTCAAACAGATACACTAACAAATGTTAAAGATACGGTGAATCAAATCACAACGGAAGTTGCATCAAAACATACAGACGTGGACTCCAGGCTGGATGTTATTCAAGAGCCAGAGGAAAAAGAAAACATAAAGACAACTACTGAGGAGCTCGAAGTTGTTCCACTGTTAGAACATAGGCCGGAACAAAGAATCCACATTGGAACAAGGCTAAACCTAGTCAGAAGAGGTAAGTTAATTAAATATTTAAAATCTAACGCACATTGTTTTGCGTGGTCCCATTCAGACATGACAGGTATACCGCCAGAGGTGATGACTCATAAATTGAACGACGATCCATCATTTGTATCTGTCAAACAAAAGAAAAGGAAGCAGGGATCATTCAAAAATCAAGTGATCGATGAAGAGGTACATAAACTCTTAAAGATCGAATCAATTGTCATGACCCAAAATCCATAAGGTCGTGATGGCGCCGGAAATCATTGCCAGACAAGCCAATCATTAATTAATTGAAATAATTTCCTATTTTAAAATTTATGAAAAATCATTACCTTTCACTTATTACATAATACCTAAATAGAATCCGTTAAGTAAATAAAATGGTTTAAATAGTCCTATTTTAGAAAATATATCCTAACACATCCCAGAACCTGGTGCCACAAGTACATGAGCAGTTTCTAAGAATTTTACAATTTCTACAAAGCTTGTCCGAAATAAAAGTGGACAAGGAAATTAAAATAATGTAATACAGTATGAGGGAGACTCTGTCAGCTGCGGATCGCCTCCGGATGATGCAGCTTGCCTAAGTCTCCAAATCCACCACATCGCTATGAAACTGCCTGTGCAATAAAAATGCACAGCAAGTGTAGCATGAGTACGAAAATAACGTGTACTCAGTAAGTCGTCCGCCTAACCTCAGAGAGGTAGTGACGAGAGGTCGAATTAGACACTTGCTAGAGGTTAATTTAGTATATTCAAGTGTGACACTAAGCATGATTATCATAGGCAATTTATTAAAATCAGGAATAAATAATATCAACTCCTTCCATATTTAACACTTTAAATCTTCGTCATATTAATATCAATTATTCGACATGGACGATTTAATCAAAAAAAAATAATCAACGGGAAGGAACAACTTCTTCCAAAATTTTAATAACTTTAAATCTCTTTCATTTCAGTTCACAACTTCAAATTCCAGATCAGTAATCAGGAAAAATCACAGCAAATAGCAGTAAATATCATGCGCAAGCAATGCTGAGGGTCGAACGGTGCGGACCAACAACAATAAACTGTGCACTGCCGAATGGTCGAACGGCTTGAACCATAGATGCATCTATTTTTCCCCGCTCGTGAATCGATCATGCAACGTGGTCAACATAAAAATAATAAGGGTAGCATGCTCGCGAATCATACCTACGACTCAAATGCTCATATGTACGCATATTCACATAATGAATCTGCGCTTTTATCAAGAAAGCAGTTTCTCAGGAAAGTGGTAAATTCTTCTTAAAGGAACATGAAATATAGCTCTTAAATCTTTGTTTTGAAACTCATTTTCCAAGTTTAACAATATTCCATAATATAACCCTATCAGGTATACAATTATCCATGGAGGAATCAATTCTCTTTCTAGATGATTAAGAAAATGAACTCTAGTCTTCTTTAGATATTCAATTACGATTTCGATTATATTAGTTGTCTAATATAACAGGTAGGATCACAGGTACAACACATAAGGCATGCTAGTGGGTCCTAGAATACCTGGACATGGCATAATAGTAGCTACACACGGACTCCCATCACCTAGTGCGTACGTAGCTCCCGAAGATAATAGTACATACTTAATTAGTTCACCTAAGGGGGACAATTCCCCCTCACAAAGTTAGAAAGGGGATTACCTTGCTCCAAAATTCAATAACCGGCTTCCAAGCCCTTCTGACGACTCCAACGGACGCACAACGTCCAAAAACTATCCAAATAACGGCAAACCAATGAAAATATAGTCAAATATTTGCAACAATTCAAAATTATGTAATCTCCCAGCTCCACTCAGTGAATTGACCAAAATGCCCCCAGGCCCACGTGTCCGGAATCCGAAATTTCTCGAACATATATTCTACCCATAGCTTTACTAGTTTAATATACAATTTACTCTAAATTCCATTCTCAAATTCATGGTAGAAATACAAAATACCATTTCTAGGTTTTCTTCAATATTTTCCAAATTTTGCCACAATTTTCATGTATAATTCCATGCAATAACCTTGTATTTAACTTAGAAACATGAAGGAATTACTTACCTTGTGATCCTTGACGAAAAGCCTCTCTTGAAGCTCCTCAAAAATCGTCCAAACCAAAAGAACATGGAAGGAAATCACCAAAGATCTCGGTTTTAAAACATTCTGCCCAAGCCATTTTTCGCACCTGCGATCCAACTTTCGCACCTGCAATTCTGCAGGTGCGACCAAACCTCTGCACCTGTGGCTTTCCTCAGCTCAAGCCAACTTCGCACCTGCGCCCCATAGCCCGCATCTGCGACTTCGAAGGTGCAAAAATATCATCGCACCTGCGCTCCCAGTCAGACTATCACTTCTTCGCACCTGCGGCGCCAAAGCCTCGCAGGTGCGGTCACACCAGATGACAACAATTCCAACTCCTCTTCTAACTTCAATTATTGATCCGTTAACCACCCGGAATCCACATGAGGTCCCCGGGACCCCGTCCAATTATACCAACCTGTTCCAAAACATAATGCGGACTTGCTCGAGGCCTGAAATCACATCAAAAAACATCGAAACCACGAATCGCACCCAAATCCCATCTTTATGAACTTAGAAATTTCCAACTTCTACATCTGATGCCGAAACCTATCAAATCACGTCAGATCGACCCTAAATTTTTCACACAAGTCATATTCGACATTACGGACCTGCACCAACTTCTGGAATCACATTCCAACCCCGATATCAAAATTTCAACTTCCGGTCGGATTTCTCGAAAACCTTCAAATTTCTATCTTTCGCCAAATGACTTCAAAATGACCTACGGACATCCGAATTCACCTCCAATCGCGCTCCCAACTCCAAAATCACCATACGAAGCTATTCCCAGACTCGCAACCCCAAACGGACATCAAATAACACTGAAATGTGCTTCAAGCCAAACTTAGGAAATTCCTTCAAAAATGCCGACTTCCACAATATACGCCGAAACGCTCCCGGGTTATCCAAAACACGATCCGGACATACGCCCAAGTACAAAATCATTATACGAAGCTGCAGGTACCTTCAAATCTTGATTTTGAGGTCGTTTACTCAAAATTCCAATCTTAGTCCATTTCTCCAACTTAAGGCTTCTAAAATGAGAATTTTCTTTCCAAATCGACTCTAAACTTCCTGAAATTCAATTCCGACCACACCTACAAGTCATAATACCTGAAATGGAGCTGCTCATGACTTCAAATCGCTAAACGACGCACTAGATCTCAAAACGACCGGTCGGGTCGTTACATTCTCCCCCACTTAAACAAACGTTATTCCTCGAATGTGCTAAGAACTGCTCTGGAGTTATCGAAAATCACTGTTTAACACCTCGTGCACCTGCCCGTGCTACCATAACCCAGTTGAGTACATTAGCTTGATCAAAATGAAGATTTCTTCTTTTATCCATATAATAAGCTTAGAAGCTAGTTCCAATACCTGAAATTTTTTCTGCTAGGCCTAGTTCCAATATATAAACATCGTATCAACTACCACATGATATACCAGAACATGACTGCATACCTTTGCTGATTTAGCACCATGCACCGCAAAATTCATCATCTAACCACAATGACGTTCCCTGAACCTTAATAGCCAAAATTCCACGAATCTGATGCTCCCAATGCACCTCATGATATATATACATACATCCTGCTATAATGTTGACGATACCCCCACAACGGAGGAGATGCGTAGAAATTCATACCCAACTGCATAGCTAAAAAATCATTGAATATCTCACCTTGACTAGAATCATCACCTCATTATGAACCTGAATAATGGTATTTGTTCTTTAATATAAACTTCACATAACCTTATCGCACTGATCCCTGATACGATAATCTCGTCTCATCAAGTATGAACTGCTCAGACAACAAATCACCCCAAACATGACTAACAACCTCACATGATACCACATCGCGCCAATAGGCCATAACTCGAACATGATAATAAGAAATGACTCAGGAAAGGACTATTCAACTCATGCAACTAATATGAACTTTTCTGAGAAAATAGGAAGTAGAACATAAGAAAAAATAAATATAGTAACCTTACTCATCATCACATTGTTGCAGCGTGCAACCCGATGCAAATAACATACCCGTGGCGACGTGCCACCCGATCCACACAAAATATTTACATAAGAAGATATATACGGAGCTGATTTCCTCACTATTACAAATTACTGAATATCGATCATAAGCACGCTAAGTGCATAATACCATCCTGGGAAGACTGATAAAGCCGTATGCTACAAAACTCAAGCACGACTGGGGTGCGATATATATATATATATATATATATATATATATATATATATATACACACTCTGGACCTCAAGAGTTATCCTGCTCACGTAACATCCCCACTATGCGAGACCTCAACACATAGGAAATTATCAAGCCGTTTCACAACTCACACGGCACAATCATAATATCGCATGAATTTGACGAAGACGGAACAACCTCTGCTGTTCTAATACCTTTCCATGAAAAAGCGCTCTACTGAAATGAACATGCCAGGCTTATACGGAGCCCATAATCATATTTAAATCCATCCACAAACATTGAGTCTACGTTGCTCGCACCAAAATAAGCTAGTAGCTTTACCTAGGTCCATATTAACCCACTTTCTCTCATAATACACGAGAACAACCATCATCACCGGGACAAACACCCCATAATCCACAATCAACTGAACCGAACGCCTTCCAAGCATAAATTCTCAAATAAGCAATGTTGCACTTCCTTATACTTGGTCTGAATCTTCAACCAATCAGGTGACTACATGTCACACTTATACAATATTCCCGCGGTCATGCTTCCATGACCTTCCACACAAGGCAACAAGTCTGCACATCTATACCACCGACCACACTAATGCTGCAAAGCAAATCAAGAACCCATAACTAGGATGCAAAGCCTCTTTCACCAAACACCGATCTCCGGTGACACTGAAGACAATACCAACTTACTCTAAACATTCAAATCCTTTATTCTTGCTCATCCGAGCTCATGACATCCTTGTTAACACCGAATCGCAATCTCGATTCTTACTCCCAGTCACATACTGCTTACCGCACCTAACATGCCAATATGAGGTAGCGCAATAAGTCCATCATAACTTCTAAACCACCAATAGGGTGAACACTTCATCATATAGAGACCTTTTACTTAACTCAATTCAAGAGTACCATCTCAATACACGAGTGAATTCTCACAATCATCCAACATGCAAATCCTTAAGTGGTAGTCTATACCACCATAACCCTTCCGGGATCCCCACTACACTTGACAGGCCATAGCACTTAATGCTCCCACATGAAATTCATTACGAAGACCGACAATCCCCCCACACAACGGCACAAACCAAATGCATAACTTAATCACATCGAAGGAACTGATCGCTACCGTAAATGTGCCATTTATCCATGGCTAATCAATCTATCTTCTTTTACTCATCTTCAATTGCCTCAGGAATAATAGCACCTTCCTTCAACTCATAACAAACTCAACCTCACTCATCCCGAGTGACCTTGATTCACGAGACTATGTTGCCTAAATCCCGCAACCCGTCTCATACCCTCCTGATAATCTTTCTACAATCCAGAGTTTATTTCTCTCACTCCTCCAATACTATCCTACACGCTGAAACATATCATAGAACCCCAACCATTTTCCTTTTCTCAGGAATTACGCTGCATAAGCTCAATCCTCGATCATACTGCTGCCTGAAACCTTTAAATGCACATTCTTAAATTTGAATTCACTAGAACCGCTATTGAGAATCACCCACTCTGACTCGTCCCGAATACAATCAACTCCAAGGCTCTTCTAGCACATGAACACCCTTTTCAATGAAACACGTAACCGAGTCACATTCCTGACAACGCACATATACCTTAAGCAAAAATTCTGAATCTTCCAAAGCCTAATCCCCGGTCTGACAGGGCCAACTTTTGCTCACATTCATTAAATCCCGCACACAATCACCATTTTACTCCTTTCCCTTAGTTGTGATAACTTGTCGACACGCCGACAATCCGCAACCCCATGAGAAGACAATCCTACAACCCAACTGCAGATGGTGAGACTCCCCCACTTAGCCCGAAGCTACTCCTTGCACCACTCTAGACCCTGCCGAGATCCTTTATCCTTTGTTAACATGATCTTGCTCAACCAATCCGTCCAATTCTTCCAAATTCTCTTGTTAACACTCCCTAAATACTCAAATTCTCTAGCATCATTCACACATTCTTCCTCCTACCGAATAGCCACCAGAACCCCTCACAGAGACTTGCTATCCATGCCACCGCTAACCTATTCACAGGAGATAACCCAGTTGTGGAAATCACCAACTGACACCTTCCACCGACGCCGTACTACACACCCTCTACAACATCAATATCCCATCCTAAGCCTGTTCCCATTCATCAACTTTACTTTTCCGTCCGCTCCTCATGGACATCTACTAAATGTGTGACAATATCTTCTATTTCCAAGTTATGCTGCCGCTCCCCCACTTTGCGACTGCTCGACTTCCGCTTCTTACACCTGGCCTCATAGAAATGGAACCACCGCCTAGCCTCAATTCAATATCATTCTCTATAGCTCTTAAACCAGCAGATCACCACGACTTCAAACTCTCCGAAGATCACTTTCTCAAGCTACATTCTTTATCAATACTTATCCAATACTGAACCACCGCACCTCACGGTCTCTGACAGCCGCTTCTTTAATACTCCTTCACAATACTCTGGCCCCACGCAACCGAAGAAACCATAGCACTGACAAACTTAACACATTCCATTCGATCAATGACATTGATATCACGTCACATGTGAATATCCCACTTTACGTGAAAACACCAAGTCTTACTACTTTATCAATCCAAAACCTGACTACTTATAGTTCGAATGCCTATCCTTTGCCGGAACTAAAATACCGAAATCTCGAAATCACACTCTGAGAAGACCTCCTTTCAAACCATTCATCAGGACTCAACATGTGGGCAAGCGTTCTACCATAATATCGACATCGCGTGATAACCAATCGTAAACATAATCACAACCTAAACATAACCTCAAAGCTCTCAGAAACACAGCTACTGAGCTGAAATAACATATTATCCTTCCACAGGGCAATGACAATAGCCTCAATCAACTTCGCAGGGTGAAACATCCCGCACCGCACCCATAGCACCATTTCAATTCCTCAAATTCCTGATTCATAGCAAGCGTTTTGCGACGCGTAAGATTGAGTAGGAATAAACATAGGCATAAGCCTCAAAGGAATCAAATCACATGATGAGGAATCAAGAAAAGAAGTACTCCTAACAGCCCTGTAGCCTCTCGAAGATAAGTACAAACGTCTCTGTACTGATCCGCAAGACTCTACTAGACTTTATCATGACTCGTGACACCTAAGGGAACCTAGAGCTATGATACCATGTAGTCACGATCCAAAATCCATAAGGTCGTGATGGCGCCGGACATCATAGTCAGGCAAGCCAATCATTAATTAATTGAAATAATTTATTATTTTAGCATTTATGAAAAATCATTAACTTTAACTTATTACATAATACCTAAATAGAATCCATTAAGTAAATACAATGGTTTAAATAGTCTTATTTTAGCAAATCTATCCCAACATATCCCAGAACCCGGTGTCACGTACATAAGCAATTTCTAAGAATTTTACAATTTCTACAAAGCTTGTCCGAAATACAAGTGGACAAGGAAATTAAAATAATATAATACAGTATGAGGGAGACTCTATCAGCTGCGGATCGCCTTCAGATGATGCAGCTCGCCTAAGTCTCCAAATCCACCACATCGCTATGAAAGTACCTGTGCAATAAAAATGTACAACAAGTGTAGCATGAGTACAAAAACAACGTGTACTCAGTAAGTCGCCCGCCTAACCTCAGAGAGGTAGTGACGAGAGGTCGAATTAGCCACTTGCTAGAGGTCAATTTAGTATATTCAAGTGTGACACTAAGCATGATTATCATAGGCAATTTATTAAAATCAGGAATAATATCAACTCCTTCAAAATTTAACACTTTAAGTCTTCGTCATATTAATAACAATTAATCAACATGGGTGATTTAATCAAATAACAAATAATATACGGGAAGGAACAACTTCTTCCAAAATTTTATTAACTTTAAATCTATGTCATTTCAGTTGAAAACTTAAAATTCTAGGCCAGTAATCAGGAAAAATCACATCAAATACGCAGTAAATATCATGCGCAAGCAATGCCGAGGGTCGACAGCACGAACCAACAACAATAAATTGTTCACTGCCGAAGGGTCGAACGGCTTGAACAATAGATGCATCTATTTTTCCCCGCTCGCGAATCGATCATGCAACGCGGTCAACATAAAAATAATAAGGCTAGCTTGCTCGTGAATCATACCTGCAACTCAGGTGCTCATATGTACACATATTCACATAATGAATCCGCATTTTTATCAAGAAAGCAATTACTCAGGAAAGTGGTAAAATTATTCTTAAAGGAACATGAAATATAAATTTTAAATATTTGTTTTGAAGCTCATTTGCCAAGTTTAATAATATTCCATAATATAACCCTATCAGGTATACAATTATCCACGGAGGAATCAATTCTCTTTCTAGATGATTAAGAAAATGAACTCTAGTCTTCTTTAGATATTCAATTACGATTTCGATTATATTAGTAGTCTAATATTACAGGTAGGATCACAGGTACAACACTTAAGGCATGCTAGTTTTTCCTAGACTACCCGGACATGGCATAATAGTAGCTATGCACGGACCCCCATCACCTCGAGCGTACGTAGTCCCTAAATATAATAGCACATACTTAATTAGTTCACCTAGGGGGGGACGATTCCCCCTCACAAAGTTAGAAAGGAGACTTACCTCGCTCCGAAATTCCATAACAAGATTCCAAGCCCTTCCGACGACTCCAACGGATACACAACACCCCAAAACTATACAAATAACGGCAAACCAATGAAAATATACTCTAATATTTGCAACAATTCCAAATTATATAATCTCCCAACCCCGCTAAGTGAATCTACCAAAATACCATTTCTAGGCTTTCTTCAATATTTTCCAAAGTTTTCCACAATTTTCATGTATAATTCCATGCAATAACCTTGTATTTAACTTAGAAACATGAAGGAATTACTTATCTTGTGGTATTTGATGAAAACCCTCTCTTGAAGCTTTTGAAAAATCGTCCAAACCAAAAGAAAATTGAAGGAGAGGACCAACAATCTCGGTTTTAAAACATTCTTCCCAGGCCATTTTTCGCACCTGCGGCTTTCCTCAGCTCAAGCCAACTTCGCACCTGCGCCCTATAGCCCGCATCTGCGACTTCGCAGGTGCGGAAATATCATGGCACCTGCGCTCCCAGCCAGACCACCACTTCTTCGCACCTGCGGTGCCATAGCCGCACCTACGACCAAAGCCTCGCAGGTGCGGTCACACCAGATGACAACAATTTCAGCTCCTCTTCTAACTTCAAATATTGATCTGTTAACCATCTGGAATCCACTCGAGGCCCCCGGGACCCCGTCCAATTATACCAACCTATTCCAAAACATAATGTGGACTTGCTCGAGGCCTCAAATCACATCAAAAAACATTGAAACCACGAATCGCACCCAAATCCCAACTTTATGAACTTAGAATTTTCCAATTTCTACATCCGATGCCGAAACCTATCAAATCACGTCCGATTAACCCCAAATTTTGCACACAAGTCATATTCGATATGACGGACCTGATTCAACTTCCGGAATCGCATTCCGACCCCGATATCAAAATTTCCACTTCCGGTCGAATTTCTCGAAAACCTTCAAATTTCTATCTTTAGCCAAATGACTTCAAAATGACTTACGGACATCCGAATTCACCTCCGATCGCGCTCCCAACTTCTGAATCACCATAAGAAGCTATTCCTAGACTCGAAACCCCAAACGAACATCAATAACACTAAAATGCGCTTCAAGCCAAACTTAAGAAATTCCTTCAAAAATGCCGACTTCCACAATATATGCCGAAACACTCCCGGGTTATCCAAAACGCGATCCGGACATACGCCCAAGTCCGAAATCATCATACGAAGCTACAGGAACCTTCAAATCCTGATTCTGAGGTCGTTTACTCAAAATTCCAATCTTAGTCCATTTCTCCAACTTAAGGCTTCTGAAATGAGAATTTTCTTTCCAAATCAACTCTAAACTTCCCAAAATTCAATTCCGACCACACCTACAAGTCATAATACTTGAAATGGAGCTGATCACAACTTCAAACCGCTGAACGATGTGCTAGAGCTCAGAACGACCGGTCCAGTCGTTACATACGCGAGGTAAAACATCCCAATTGGTTAGCTAATACTGTGGTAGTACCTAAAAAGAACGGAAAATGGAGAGTCTGTGTAGATTACACTGATTTAAATAAAGCATGTCCAAAGGACTCATTTACTTTACCGCACATAGATCAAATGATAGACGCTACTACAGGTCACACATTATTAAGATTTTTAGATGCATATTCTGGTTACAATTAGATAAAAATGGATCCCTCAGACGAGGAAAAAACTTCCTTTATTACAAACATGGGGAATTATTGTTGCAAAGTCATGTCTTTTGGCTTAAAAAATGCTGGAACCACGTATCAAAGGCTGGTGACCAAGATGTTCTAGGAACATCTGGGAAAGACAATGGAAGTATACATTGATGATATGCGGGCGAAGTCAACACAAGTTGAGGACCATATCCAAAATCTTTCAACTACATTTGAGATCCTTCGTAGGTATAATATGAAACTAAATCCAGAAAAATGCGCCTTTGGCGTTGAATCATGTAAGTTTTTGGGTTTTCTCATATCTAATAGAGGCATTGAAGTAAATCCTGCTCAAATTAAAGCTATTGAAGAAATACCTGTTGTACTCACGAATAAAAAAGAGGTTCAAAGATTTGCATGTAGGACCACAACTTTAGGAAGATTCATTTCGAGAACTTCAGTGAAGAGTTTTAAATTCTTCTCAGTGTTAAAGAAGTAGAATCAGTTCGAATGGACTGGAGAATGCCAACAAGCCCTCAAAAATTTGAAGGCTTACCTAT